>JAJOOS010000377.1:0-52560 GCA_029582725.1 Solanum chiquidenum
ACTTCAAAATGACTTTGAGTTCACAACTTCACATTATAGAAAACGTCAAAATCTAAAGTAAGAACTCTATTCCTCTTAATTTTTCTTTGTGTTACACTAGTATAGTTCTTTTCATATTTTTTTTATTATTGTTTCTATTTTATGAGCATTTGTAAAGTTACATTATTGTGTTGTCGTGTCAAATTTATTAGAGAAGTCATATATTTTTTTTATAAGTATTGTTAAGAATCAAAACTGATAAAAAATATCTTATTGGTTTGGTTATTGGTTTAACGTATTTAAAAATAGAAAACCGATAATGTATATAAAAAGAACCTAACCGACCGATCCATGCCACTACCTCTTATAAAAAATTGTAACATCCCGCCTTAGAAAGAACTAGAATTAGAAAGAACTATTTTGAAAAGAGTAAAATTGGAAATTTTGGCAAGTTATGCAAAGTATGAGTTTTGGGTCAACTTCAAACGACCATAACTTTCCATACAGGATGAGTTAGGTGGTCCATAAGATATCAAATGAAAGGTCTTAGAATCCTCTTTCCGACGTCACTAAGTTTGCTAATTTTTGAGCTCTTATGAGGGAGATATTCCCGTTTGAAGTCGGGTTGTCCATTTAAGGAAAGTTACCCGGATTTAAGAGGGGTATTTTGGTCTTCTCCTTACCCAATCAGATTAAACCGAATTTTGATAAAATTTAGGGGTATAAACTGATTTGGTTCAGTTTTCACAAATCTAATTGACACTAGGGTTTTCAGAGAAGTACAAAAAGAGGAGAAAAGGAGAAAAGTCAAGGCGTTCTTCAAGATTTCTTGCGAATTGAAGGTTGTTTTGCCAAGGGTTTAATCCCTAAGAGGTATGTGAGTTCTCATAGTGTTGGATTCTTTCACCCACATGCCAATCATGTTATTTTCAGTGTAATTTCATTCTAGAAAGTTGAAGGATTTGAGTTCTTGATTAGTGTTCTTGAAGTTTGCTTTCGTTCTTGAATTAGGATGGGTTTGATGAGTTCTTGAGATAATTGTATCACTCTTAAGAGTTGTTTTTGAGTACATTTTCATGTACTTTCATTGGGTAACTGAATCTAAGGAGAAATTGAGAAAAAGAACAATTCTAGTCGAATGAAGGTTAGAAAATAAGAAGAAAAATTCATCGGGTTGACCTGGAGAGGGGCTGGCGCGGTGCGCCCCAGATGCACTAGAAAGTCTAGGGTTGCGCACCGGCAATGTGCCAAAATAGACTCTATGAACTTCAGGGGTTGGCGCCCCGCACTAGCAGTGCGCCAAGGTCGCCTGCCCAACCCTTTTTCCATCATTTTACCCGTCTAAGTTCTCCTAAAGTGTACCTTCACTCCCTATTGATTCTAACTACTCTAAATTACTTCTAAGAATCTAGAAATCATCAATAACATGATCATAACCTTGAATCCATAAATTCAAACTTAAGGTAGAGCTAAGAGTCAAGTTTTGAGAGTTCTTTGAGTAATTTTAAGAAGTCTTTTTACAATCTTTTGAACTTGTTTTAAGACTTGAGCATTGAGTTTGAGGAAGAGTAAAGTTGAGTCATTTTCTTTAAAATGATATATTGGTACTAAGTATTCCCAAGAGAAATGTTTTTACATTTAAGAAAAGAGGAAACACTGATTCCCAAAAGAGTTTTCATAAGAAGTACTTAGTACTATCTCTTTTGAGAGAGATTTTGAGTAATAATCTCAAACCACAAAAAGAGTTATTTTTAAAAAAAACATATGAGCTAGTATATTTTGGGAGTAGTATTGAGCACCGATATGGGGGAGAGTTTATACAACTCACATCCCCCATAAACCATTTAATCAACGTGGGTAGAAAGGATCATACTTTTTAGAAGATTCCTTAATGCGTTTTAGCATAGACTAGTGGATCCACTTAGTAGTAGGTTCTATACCCCGAAAAAGTATAGGACAGTTCTGGCAGCGTGGGTTAGACATTGTATCATCACATAGCTCATAGTGATGGTCGTCGGTTAGAGAATCTCCCACAGAATTTATTTTCTATTTTCATATACAAAAAGAGTTTATTTTGTATTCTTGCATACAGACTGATTATATTGTATTTTTAAATATATGAAGTTCTTATCTACTGTTTAAAAATCCTTTCTTTATAATGCATTCTTTACTACTGCTTATATTGAAATGCATTGAGTATTCTTGAGTTGAGTTGAGACGACGTAAGTTGTTTCTACAGTTCCAGTTCAAGCTTATGTCTTATTTTAGATTTCCTCTCAAATGCTCGTACATTCCATGTACAGACGTCATTTGGCCTGCATCTTTTATGATGCAGATATAGGTAACTAGGATCAACATCCAGCACTTCGTTGATCCAGTTAAGCTTCAGAGTTGTTGGTGAGCCTCCTTGCTTCCGAAGGATCCCTTTTTTTTGCTTTATCATTCTATTTTTATTAGGATGTCGTGGGTCTTGTCCCAACATCCATCTCAGTTAGTAGAGGTTTCATAGATAGATAGACGTTAGTTCGTAAGTCTTTTCATTTTCAGTTATTTTTATTGAGACTTAAGTTGCCACTTTGGCTAGTTGAATGTTTATTTCTAAAACATTCTAAGTTTACTTTTGAGACATTTTAGTAAAGTTGTGCTTTTCTGTTTTATCTTACTTCATGAGTAAGTCTTCCGCTAAGAGTTAAGTCAGGCCAAGGGTTCGTTTGGGGCCAGCAATAGTTCTCGAGTGCCCGTCGCGCTCAGGGTGTAGGCTTGGGGCGTGACAAAAATTATGTGTACTCCACTGCTTCAGCTGGCTCACGAGCATCAAAGGTTCTTCCTAACATGAATAAAGTAAATTGTATTGTGTACAATGAAAACCAGTTCCATTTGTAAGTAACAGAGAGTAGTCAGTCCTATTCAACTCAAAATAATTAGAGAAAAGAGTTAAGTTATTTCCTCTGAATCAATGAGTTCCACATCCTAGAGAAGTTGAGTACTAGAGGGAAGAAATACAATTCGGAGAAGTACAGTGTGTGTGTATTTATATTAGTAATTTCAAAAAGCTATCACATTAACTTGACAACATGTTGGGTATGAACAAGTGAATTTTAATAGATGTCTCAAGTATGATAAAACATTAGAGTTGTAAGAGGTAATAAGTTCACATCAATAAACCGAAAGTTGAAGATCCCAGCAGCATTACATACTTACTAGGTTTAGGATGTGGATATTTCTTGTAATGTTTGTTTTACCTTTTCGACAACTAGTCTTCCCCAGCATTAAAGAACATAAACTAAATAATGAACTTCATCCTCACCCACTATTTCGTCACAATTTGAGCAGGATTACTCGGTTCTCTAATACATCCATCCACGACAATGATATCCACCAAATAAAGCAAAATAAGACATCAATATAAGGTCCAATTACTAGCTAGGTAGATTAGTGTTTCCAAGGAATATACTAGCATGAAGAACCTCATGAGGAAAAGGAAAATAAATACCATTTGTCGGGTTTCCATTTCAAATGATCGGGGAGCAGATCTTGAGGATACTATTCTTTTTGGCTTCTTTAGAAAACCTGTAGATTTATCATTTTGCAATCCACTGACACTTCTGGGACCTGAGTGATCACGGGAACGGATCGTAGAGAATCTGTCATCAATCATCATCACCAGATCGATGATGCATGCGAATCTTTACTGTCAGAGCTAAATTGGTCCCAGTCTAATATTACTATGAGACGAACTGAAAGTTCTAAAAGCAGTAGGGGACATTGATTGCCTTCCAGACCTTGATGCAGGACATATGAAGCAGGGCGATCACCGAATGAAGTGCGTAGATCCAGAGGTGTAAGTATTTTTGTTTATTTCAAAAGAATTTATGTTTTAAAGGTAAATTATTTTAAGGTGTAATTGACAAGTTTTGTGTTACTTGAAAAAATGGCAACTTGGCCGGTTGTTTCTCATGAAAATGAATTGACACTTGTCAAAAAAAAAAACTCACATTTTTGCTTATAAATAGGCATTAACTTTCACTCTGCAAAACTCAGTTCATATATATTTGTTTTGTTGTTTTTTGTCTCACGACCGTTCTCTCCTCTATTTCTTATGGCTTTCTAGTTTAATTACTTCCTTTATATTGTCGGTTATTTAATTTATTTTTACTCCTAATAACTTGTTGATGTTAATTAATTTTTTGATTCATGTATCCTCTATTTAAATAGAGAAGGCTTGTTTAATCTTGGGGAAATATTTCACACGGCTGAAATAGTTTCTTAGGACAGTGTCAGTACAACTCAAGTATTAATTTCTACACTAATATTGAAATATCATTGTAGTAATACTTATCTTATTTTCAGGACTACTATTTTGATAAATAATATTATATATTATTATTGTGAAATTTTAATTATTCTCCAACAATCTAAGAAATTCTGACAAATTATATGTGTCCTGAAACTATTGATGATTCTGATGTTGGTGCTACCCTGACTACTATTGTTCAAGTCATTATGTCGGGGGCTTACGGTAAAGAAAAATACAAGTATGTAAATATACATGGTTACAAGTCCAATGCTAATAATAAAACCTTCATGAAAAATATTCCTCAATGCAAAAGAATATTGGAAAGAAATGACAATCCCGCTAAGTTAGAAAAAAAATTGGTTGAAATGGATGATATGATTATTGAGGTCATTTCAGATATAAATATTGAGGCTAATGTTAGAAACTAGTGATAGACTCTGGTGCTACAAAACACATTTGTATAAATAGAAATGATTTTGTGTCATACGCCCAAGTTGAAAAAGGAGAACAAATTATTTATTTTGGTGACTCAAGGACAACTAAAGTTCTTGGAAAAGGAAAAGTGTTTCTCAAGCTCACATCTGGTAAAACTTTGGCATTGAGTGATGTATTGCATGTTTCTCATATTCAAATTAATTTGATTTTCGTGGATTATTAGGAAAATGTGGAATGAAGGTTTATTTTGAAGATAATGAGGTCGTATTGACTAAATAATAATTTTGTGGGCAATAAATTTTGTAACTATGGTATATTTATACTTAATATTTGTTGATAATTTCAGTGAAAATGTATATGATTGAGCCTATTTCATTATAGCATGCTAGATTAGGACATGTTAATGTCTCATATATAAAGAATGTGTGATCTCTTGGTTTAATACATGATTTAGATTTAAATAATTTTGATAAATGTGAAATATGTGTTGAAGCCAAAATTACTAAAAAGTCATATTTTTCAGTAAATAGAGAAACTGAATTATTATAATTGATCCACACTAATTTGGGTGATTTAAAATGAACTATGACTAGAGGTGGTAAAAGATATTATGTGACTTTTATTGATGATTTTTCTAGATTTACTAAGTTGTATTTGCTTAGAAATAAGATGATGCATTTGATGATTTTATTGCTTATAAAACTGAGATTGAAAATCAACTTAGTAGAAAAATCAAGAGAATAAGATCTGACAGAGGAGGAGAATATTTATCTTTAAATGTTTTATGTGTAAAGGAAGGAATTATTCATGAAGTAAGCGCGCCTTATTCACCTGAGTCTAATGGAGTAGCTGAAAGGAAAAATATAACTTTGAAAGAAATGATGAATTTCATGTTAATTAGTTCCAATGCTCCTGATAATTTGTGGAGTGAAGCTATATTATATGCATGTCACTTATAGAATAGAATTCCTCACAAAATATTGGTAAAACTCCTTATGAATTATGGAAAGGTTATAGACCTAATTTGAAATATTTAAAAGTGTGGGGGTGCCTTGCTAAAGTTGTTTTACCTGAACCAAAGAAGATAAAAATTGGTTCTAAAACTGCTAATTGCATGCTTATTGGATACGCTGAACATAGTGTTGCATATAGATCTCTTGTGTTGAAAAGTGATGTGCTTGAATGCAATACTATAATTTAGACAAAGAATGCTGAATTTTTTGAACATATTTTTTCAATGTGTGATAAAATTTCTCATGTGCCTGTTGAAAGAAATAATGAGAATACCTCCAATATTGAGGAACTGAGAAGGAGCAAACGGCCACGAAAAGAATATTTTTCGCATGGAAATGATTTTTAATCATTTCTTGTTGACAATGAACTGATCTTACGCATATTTATATGCCGAATTTGCCAATAAATGCCCATGTTGGGGTTGAATTTAAGAATAATCTTAAGACTATTGACTTTGTTTTGTCTAACTTTCTATGATTGTTCACTAAAACATGTGATTAGATGTTGCAGGAACTTTCAAAGTGAATGGAGTCGATTTAAGAAAAGTAGAAGCAAGGAAGCACGGATAGACTAAGAAGAACTACAGTCAGGCGTGTTGCCTGGCACGAGGTGCCAAGGTCAAAACCACTGAAACGCTTATGAAGCGCACTGCTTGGTGCGGCGCACAGCGCGCCAACACCTGAACGATTGACGACTTTTGTCGGCGCACTGTCTGGCGCGGCGCCCCAGCCTGTATCCGACGTGCCTAGCGAAAGTTGAATTATTTAGGACTCCTTGTTAGACCGGAATTAGAAATACTTTTCATAAACTCTATAAATAGGACCTTAGGGTTATTTCTTGGAGGTTCGACTTCTTTTTGGGTGCGCAAGAGCAAGGATCAAAGTTTTGTAATAGTTTTCGATTTTCTAACTATTCTTTATTTTGGAAATCGCATGAACAATATTATTTTGCAGTTTTTTAACATTATGAGTGGCTAAACTCCCTTGTTCTGGGGTTGTAGCTACGGATTGATTATTGAGTAGTAATGGTTTTGAATTAATTCATGGTTATCTCTTTTAAGTTACTTCTATGTTCTTATTTTAGTATTTCTTAGCTGGCCATCATAGAGATAAATCTCTTGTCTACTCTTCAAATCGGGAGACGCTAAGGTAGATAGACCAAAGAATATAGATAGTTTGATATTCCATTAAGTTTAGTTGATTTATATTTAGGAGTGACGCCTGGACGAACACCTAGCTTGGTTATAAAACAGGATAAAATATAAATGCTCGTCAATTAGGACTGACTATCCCCGCTCAACGATGTAGTTAGACAGCTAATTAGAGTAGGCGACTAGAGGTCAGGTGACCATAATCATATAATTAACCCTGTAAATCAGTAACTTAATAACCTAAATTAGTTCATTACCTAAGATGCGATATATGAAATCCAATTCATGTTGCAGCAATGGAATTGTCTCTTACTTGCTTAAAACATCAATTTGAAGTCGTTCACAGTAGTTACTTTATTTTATTGTATTAATCGTAGTAGTAATAAACAACACTACTCTTGTTGAATTGTGGAATTAAGTTAGCAAATATAAGTTGATCATAAGTCCCTTGGGAAAGATAATTGGTTTCTAAAAGAAACTATATTACTTGCGCGACCGCGTACACTTGAGTGTGCAATTGGGAGCAACATGAACCATTAAATTATTTTGAAGCTATATCTTCGTATGATGCTAAATTTTGGAAGTAGGCAATAAAAATTGAAATTAATTCAATTATGAAAAATAATACATGCATTTTGATTACCTCCTAGTGCAAAACCTATTGGCTGTAAATGAATTTTCAAAAAGAAACTTAATCTTAATGGATCTATAGATAAATATAAAGCTCGATTAGTAGCAAAAGGATTTTCTCAAAAACAAAATATTGATTATTTTTATACATTTGCACCAGTAACTAGAATTTCTTCTATTCGAATTTTAATTGTCTTAGCATCGATTCACAAGTTGTTTTATTCACTAAATGGATGTAAAAACATATTTCTTAAATGGTGATTTAGAAAAAAGAGATTTATATGGTTCAACCTGAAGGATGTTTTATTCATGGACAAGAAAATAAAGTTTGAAAATTAATTAAATCTTTGTATGGCCTTAAACAAGCTCCTAAACAGTGGCATGAAAAATTAGATCAAGTCTAATTGAGAGACAACTATGTATCTGTTGAAGTGGATAAATGTGTTTATACTAAAATGGTAGACAATGATTATGTGATAATATGCTTATATGTTGATGACATGCTTATATTTGGTACAAGTTTGAATAGTGTGAAAAGTACCAAATTATTTTTGTCTACTAATTTTGATATGAAAGATTTGGGTGAAGTAAATATGATTTTGGGAGTTAAAGTTACAAGGAGTGAAGATAGTATAATGTTGTCACAAGAACAGTATGTGGAAAGACTTCTTAAAAAGTTTGAATATTTTAAGGTGACACATGTAGACACTCTTTATGATGCTAACTCTAAATTGAAAAAGAATTATGGTGACCCAGTTGCTCAGTCTAAATATGCTCAAATTATTGGAAGTCTATTGCATTTGATGAATTTTACTAGGCTTGATATTGCCTATGTTGTGTGTAGATTAAGTAGATATACTCATAATCCCAATAATGATCATTAGTATGCAGTAAATAGACTAATGAAATATTTGAGTGGAACCATGAATTATGATATCATGTATAGTGGATTTCCTTCTACTTTAGAAGGGTATTGTGCTGCAGCATGGATCTCTGATTCAGATGAGACAAAATCCGCTAGTGGATATGTGTTCACCTCAGGTGGTGTTGCAATATCCTGGAAACCAGCTAAACAGACGATCATTGCTAGATCGACTATGGAGTCAAAATTTGTAGCTCTGGAGCTGGCTGGTTCTAAGGCTGAGTGGCAAAGAAATTTCTTAGCAAATATCCCTTTGATAAAGGATGAATTTTCTCCAGTGTTTATACATTGTGATGTTAAGTCGCAATTGCTATTGCGAAGAATAGTTATTATAATTGTCATGATATCGTTAAGCAGCTACTGAGAGATGGAATAATTGCAATTGATTATGTGAAGTCAGAATTGAATTCGGTTGATTCACTGCCTAACCCGTGGGAAGAAAATTAATTCTTCAAACCACAATAGAGATGGGTTTAAGGCCAATGTGATTGTTAATAGAGATGGTAACCCAACTTATGTGATTGGAGATCCCATGAAGAAGATTCATATGGATAATAACAAGTCAATGTTGACACTGCGCACTAACTAAGAGTGCTTGAACTACTACTAAAAATGAGGGATGGGTTATTAACTCTTAATGAATTCATAGTCCTTAATTAAGGATGTTGTATTTAAAGTAGTATATACTTGATGAATTCTCCTATATGAGAAATGTAGTGAGGCCGCTCCTATGAGACTTTGGCCTAATCTCTAGAGCACTCATGAATACCAGGCATGCGCATGGCTTATTGGCGCAAAACCGTGTTGAACAAAAAAAATAGTGAGGTCAAAATGTGATTGGTAATGTCTCTGATTTACAATAAGAATTATTGGCCCTAAGAAATATTATCTTTCACCGGTAATTTTGTAAATTAAATTTTATCGATCTAAGTTTGGTTCTGTCACGACCCAGACCGTCGTGATTGGCACCCACAAAAACCCTCCAGTGGGAGAATCATTACTACAACCCAAACTAACTAATTTTATGAAAATTAAAGCATTTAAAGATACAAAAGCAGGTTTAAATGCATAAATTATATAGAGTTCCCATAAACTCCAAGGTTTAAACTAATAACTAACCAAACTAATGCGGAAATTCAACCCTTAGAACCCGAAAGTCAATGTACCAAAACTCTAACAAGATTCATAAGTCTAAACGAGAAAATCATCTAAAGAACAAGTCTAAGAACAAGGAATACAACCCCGAAACTAAACAACACCTTAAACAAATAGTCTGAGTTCGAAAAGAGTGGACTTAAACAAGAAGGATTCATGGCAGCCTGAAATAACTGGCTCACCCTTTAATCCAATCACGCTCAATAGTCACCTAGTTGTGGTCTATCAATAGCCGCTGTAAGATGTCCTGTACTCAAGAAAAATAAGAGCAAGTGCAGTATCAGTACACAACCACTGTGTACTGGTAGGATCACGCGGCTATCCCATTAAGTGTAATATACATTAGTCAATACAACAATATAATCACATGCACATATGAACATATACAATATCATCAACATATACTAACAATGAACAACTTCACGATTCTCACATATCACAGCTATATCAAATCATTGCAACATATCGTCTTCCAATATCAATCATTATTAGATATGAACAAACTCATCACAAGTAGATACACAACTTAATTCAATGGTCCTCTCATGGAACCCAATTCAATGGTCCACCATAGAATCTATAACAAAATCCTCCCCCATCAATATTCACCCATTCTATTACGTTCTACGGATCGAAAAATGGATTTGGGGAGTGAAAAGCTTACCTTTAGCATCAAGAATGGTGAAAAATGAGTAGGAGTCGCCTGGGTTCGTTCCTTAGTTCTAAAAGTTGAAAAGTGCATAATGAGGTCGTTCAGGGGTTTATTAACGATCTTAAGTCGAGTCGAGCCCGCCACAGCGGCCAAAACCCTCGCCAAAGCGACTTGCACGAACCAGTGAGCTATTTAAAGAATTCCAGAATCCCCATTTCACAACACAACTCTAACCAACGACGCTCAGAAAATACCCTTTACGCTAAGGTCAATTTTGGGAGTTCTACTCGCCCGAATTCAATTCCGTAAAGTCGTACGGTATTCTTAACGTCTTAAATAGCCACTCATGTAATCAAATTCATTACTAAATCACCCGATTGTTACCAGATTTCCCTACATCCTAATGACTCTAATTTCGTCCAAATCTGGACTAGATTGGGAAATTCCAAGTTACTACGAAAAAGTTTTATGACCCCAATTCTTTCCCTATTGGCTTTTCCCTAACGATGAAATCAGGTCGTTACAATAGATACCAATTTACCCATCACTCGTCCCCGAGTGATCAACTAGGAAATACTGGCTAAAGTAAGGGTAGAGTAGTATCTGAATCGTCGAATTACTGGGGATACTTGTATCACATACTTTTTCTGTCGACTATGGGCTGCTAGAAGCTTAGATTGGATACTTCTCACCTTACCCTGAACATCTTTCACCAAATCAACTCTCAAAGGTTTCACATCTTCAACCTCAAACCAACCAATTGAACACCTACACATCCTCCCATACAATGCCTCAATGAAGTCATCTCAATACTCGAGTGATAAATATTGTTGTATGTAAACTTAACTAATTAACAAAATGATTACCAACAACCACCAAAGTTGATCGTACAGACGTCTGCCACATGTTATCAAGGATCTTGACACAAACATCAGGACGAATTCATTCTCACATAACCATGATAAAATTCTAAATCAATACTCGCCACAATTAGAGGTGGACCTGAACCAACCAACATACATTCATAATACCCACACAATCATAGTTCTTAATAATATCTCCATCCCACAACATAAATTCCCATGAGCTTAAGTTATAACAAATTTGATCTTTAGAAATCATATACTCATCGAGGGATATGTCCAAGCATACAACCCCTCCAACAACACTATCGAAATTCTAGATTTAGTAATTGTAAGTTACCTGTTAAGAACAATAGAATTGGACACAAAGATCCCACATTCAACCACACATAATCGATACATGACCTCGACGACTAGAGGAATATTAAGATTGTCGGACAACCACAAATACTCATGGTAGCTCTTCTATAAATTCTCATAAGCAAGGTGGTACATGTAGAATCACTAAAATACTTTAACAACTCCAAGACAACACCAATTATGTCATTCGAAATAACCAATTCTTCCCAATCTTTCCACTGAACCAAGAGAACATCGCCGGATTTGGTACCCCTGATCCACCACTAGGGATCCACCCACAAAAGTGAAAACACACTAGAGCATAGCTAGTGAATCATACTCACAATACTAACAACCATCATACGCACTCCGACCATTTACCTTATTATAAACCAACACTTTTAAAAATAAAACCTTTCTTAGGTACTTAACAATCAATAATAGTAAACTTACGACTCAACCCAGTTGTAAGCCCTTCAAATTCTCAATACCGGATACAATTGATCACTTCTCACCTTGCCAATTCATACCTTGACAAAATACATCACCACGAATGTAGACTCACAATGAAAAATCTGAATTATAATTTCCACGATATAACACAATCCCTTTCTCTATCAACATTAGCTTGTACCTTGAAGATTTTTATGAATTCATGGACCTTTTATCATTGATCGCATCTCCATCGATCTTACCATATATTTCGCTAAAATTTCAATCATACTCATTACTAGACTCAAAAACAAAACCAAGCACTTGTCATCACACTCAAGCTAATGTCCGCACACTCCTTTCTGAAGTCTTTTTCAATAGTTTATAACCAATCTGATGGACTTGTGACACTATTACCATAGCACAACAAAACGAATAAAATCACGTGTCTATGAACCCAATTATCTACCCCTCTGAAGATACCTCTTTAGCCTTTGCAATCAAATACAATATTCTTGTTCTCGCCTCTCTCTAAAGGCTACACTTCATCCCACTATTTTTCTTCATTATGACTCTAGCTCTTTTAAATTCCATTCGAGTGGTGTTCCACCATCTCTTAAAACTTTTCATACAACCGTGTTACTTACCCAATATTAGAAAACCACGACCTTAAATACTCGCTTAACCAACAATCTTATTATATAGTTGTATTCCATCACAATCCATCACGAACTCATACTACCATTACACTTGGTTAGCCCTGGCTATCACTACGAAGTCAACCTTTTCATCGACATGTCACCTCAAACTCAGGTATACCCATCAAATTCAAAAGTACTAGCCCAATTGTGTACGCATTTTCTTACTAAAATACTACAATTACCTTCACCTATATATACTCGTTTGAACTTTCTTTATCCATAAGCTTGTCATTCCGATATCAATCCACTCATTTATGGCTTAAGATAAAATCACCAGTCGTCACACCACCATACTTCTTCTTAACAAACAAGACAGGATCACCCTACGTGGAAACACTAGGACGATAAAACCTTTATCAAGAAGCTCTTGGATTTGAGCTTTAAGCTCTCTCAATTCTATCAGATCCATGCAATAAGGAGAAATGGAGATGGGGCGAGTGCTCGATTCCAAGTCAATGCAAAAATATATATCTCTATCCGGAGGCATACCAGACAAATCAGTAGAAAAAACTCCTCAAAATTTGGATACTACATGAATAGACTCAATTGAGGGAGACTCAACCTCAATATCCCGAATATGAGCCAAATAAGTCAAACAACACTACCCCACCAGTTTCCTACCCCGCACGAAAGATACGACCTTAGCTGACTTAGGCTTGTACTCCCTTCCCACTCTAATCTTTCCCTACCCGGGGTCTCTAAAGTTACCTACTTAGTATTACAATTAAGCCTGGTATAATAGGGGGACAACCAACTCATGCCTAAGATCAAGTCAGTCATATACAGCGTAACCAAATCAACCCAAATCTGAAAATCCATAAACACAACAGGATAACACGATATACATGGATGACTATGACTGACTCTTCAATTGGGGTAGAAACATGAATGGGGGCATCAAATATATCACAAACCACATCAAATCCCAAGGCAATAGAACTGACACATACGAATAAGTAGAACCCGGATCAAACAAAATAATAGCCATCCGAGCGCAGACAAGAGTAGCTCTTGTGACCACTGCATCACACCCTCAAACTCAGTCTTACCCAGAAAAACATAAAACTGAGCCCTGTCCTCTTGACGGGTAACCTCCTTGCCTGGTTGCACTACTCCTCTACCTGCATTACCATTTCTCCAGCCTCCACGGCCTCACTGATTTCCTCCTTCTATGCCCAGATTCTCCATAATTTTAACACTTTTATAACTTATATTCGATTGTTGAACACTAAATTAGATCGCGGGGGTTAGTTCGGGTACGATTCGGGGTCCATAATTGTGACTAGGAGAAAACAGGGGAGACAGGGCTGAGATTCTGTCTCGCCCTGTCCCGCTCTGGTGGGAGAAATTTCGCACTGGCGGTCTCGCCTTGTCCCGCTCTGGTGGGAGAAATTTCGCACTGGCGGTCTCGCCTTAGCGGGAAAATCCCGCCCCAGCGGCCATAACGGAAACAGAATCCCTATCAATAAATTTTTTTCTAGGTTCTTTTCTTTCCTATATTTCCCCCAGATTTCCCGGCTATAACTAGGCATTTAATAAAAAGCTAATTTGCTAGGACAATCATTGTGTACCCCCAGTCAATCCCACGATACAAGAACAAGTTCATTCTTGTCAATTCAGTACCACAATCCACACATCCCCAGGATACACCCAGACACTCACATGATCCTTAGTCAAGATCTTCCTTTCACAATACTCAAGTATTTACAACTTGCATAACTTCAACGACCAGGCCAACATATTGTACATGTCAAAGTTCAGACACACATTTATTGTGCACATAATCACCTCATCATATTCAAGCAATTACAACTTCACATTCGCAGTTAATTCAGACAACCAGAAGCACACATTCAAAGTTTCCAAGATACAATTTACAGATACGTCCAAATTCTTAATTAATTATTTCTCTCCATGGATGACCATTCTTGATCATTCATGCATTCACACCACCCCTAGGGCTAGATACCAATTGGAACCTTCTAAGTTTCCAATTTTCTTTGCTTGTGGCCCCTCAGTCGTGACCACGACGTTTAGTTCACTTCGTTGAGATACCAATTGGAATCGGGAGATACCAATTGAACTCAACTCATACCACAAGCGACAATAGTAACTAGCGAGCCCCACAAAATTGCTAATTTTAATCATAGAACTTGGTCGAACCCAATTCTTAACCGCTTCAATATTTAACTAATGGTAACCAGACCTTAAATCAATCTTAGAGAAAATCGATGCACCTTGCAATTGGTCAAAAAGGTAATCTATCCGAGGTAATGGATACTTTTTCTGAATGGTGACCCTATTCAACTGTCGGTAGTCTATACACTTTCTTTTTTGCTAGTAATGGTGTTATCGTTGTTGTTGCTCTAGCTCGGACCATAGAGTGAAGGAGGAAAGATACCAATTTGTATCACCAGATACCAATTGGATTCAAGTCATAGCACGGAGGAGTAGAAAGAAGTGAGTTTTTCCTAAAGTCCTATAGCCTCTTGAAGAAAAGTACGGACGTCATCGTACCGTTCCGCAAGACCCTACTAGACTCATTTTGGTACAATGAGATCAACGAACCTAGGGATTTGATACCAACTTTGTCACGACCCAGACCGTCGTGATTGGCACCCACACAAACCCTCCGGTGGGAGAACCATTACTACAACCAAAACTAACAAATTTTATGAAAACTAAGGCATTTAAAGATACGTAAGCAGATTTAAATGCAGAAATTATATAGAGTTCCCATAAACTCCAAGGTTTAAACTAATAATTAACCAAACTACTGCAGAAATTCAACCCCTAGAACCCGAAAGTCAATGTATCAAAACTCTAACAAGATTCATAAGTCTAAACGAGAAAATCATCTAAAGAACTAGTCTAAGAACAAGGGGTACAACCCCGAAACTAAACAACACCTTAAACAAATAGTCTGAGTCCGAAAAGAGTGGACTTAAACAATAAGGATTCATGGCAGCCTGAAAGAATTGGCTCACCCTTGAATCCAATCACGCTCAATAGTCACCTAGTTGTGGTCTATCAATAGCCGCCGTATGATGCCTTGTACTCAAGAAAAATAAGAGCAAGTGCAGTATCAGCACACAACCACTGTGTACTGGTAGGATCACGCGGCTATCCCATTAAGTGTAACATACATTAGTCAATACAACAATATAATCACATGCACATATGAACATATACAATATCATCAACATATACGAACAATGAACAACTTCACGATTCTCACATATCACAGTTATATCAAATCATTGCAACATAATCATTATTAGATATGAACGAACTCATCACAAGTAGATACACAACATAATTCAATAGTTCTCTCATGAAACCCAATTCAATGGTCCTCTCATGGAACCCACACCCAAACTGTTAGCATACCGGAACGTCGTATCTGATCCAATGTTTATGCCAGAATGTGGTAATCGATCCCATATGTATGCCAGAACGTGGCAACCGATCCCAATTAGTTATGCTAGAACGTGGTAACCGATCCTAGTTAGTCATGCCGAAACGTGGAAACCGATCCATTCAACACACCACAATCACAATCACAATCACAATCACAAGTATATTCTCAATTATCATACAATCAAGAAGTGATTCATGGCATACAATTATTCGATTATCCTCATTTACAAAAAGTGTGATCAATAATGCAACATTCGCATACATACATGTAACATAATGAAGCAAGAACAAACATACATTACACAATCATAGAATCACAACCATCACCTACCATGAAACAAGCTTGAAACCCTAAGAAACTTGATCCCTCCCTTTTCGGATTCGTTCTGTTTGTTCTTGGTCTACAAACAATCAATATAATACGGGAATCAATAAACAATCACTAATTACCTAATTTACTAACAATTCTATGAACCCTAGATCAAACTAATGATCCCAATTATCCAAATTAAGGTTGTTTCCACCATAGAATCTATAAAAAAAATCCTCTCCCATCAATATTCACCTATTTTATTACGTTCTACGGATCAAAAAATGGATTCGGGGAGTGAAAAGCTTACCTTTAGCCTCAAGAATTGTGAAAAATGAGGAGTCGCCTGGGATTCGTTCCTTAGCTCTAAAGTCAAAAATTGCATAATGAGGTCGTTTAGGGGTTTATTAATGATCTTAAGTCGCATCGAGCCCGCCACAGAGGGCCCCACCCCGCTACAGCTGCCCTGCCAGAGCGGCCAAAACCCCTGCCAAAGCGGTTTGCACGAACCAATGAGCTATTTAAAGAATTCCAAAATCCCCATTTCACAACACAACTCTAACCAACGACGCTCAGAAAATACCCTTTACGCTAAGGTCAATTTCGGGAGTTCTACTTGCCTGAATTCAATTCCATAAAATCGTACGGGATCCTTAACGTCTTAACTATCCACTCATGTAATCAAATTCATTATTAAATCACCCGATTGTTAGCAGATTTCCCTACACCTTAATGACTCCAATTTCGTCCAAATCTGGACTATGTTGGGAAATTCCAAGTTACTACGAAAACATTTTCTGACCTCAATTATTTCCCTATTGGTTTTTCCCTAACGACGAAATTAGGTCGTTATAGGTTCATAGTCCGAAAGACACCAAATCTATTGCATTTTGTCCAGAAAATCCAGCAAGTTATATATTTTCGTATAATTTCTTTTGAAATATGTGAGGGTTTGTAAGTATTTTTGTTTATTTCAAAAGAATTTATATTTTAAAGGTAAATTATTTTAAGGTCTAATTGAGAATTTTTGTGTTACTTGGAAAGATGACAACTTGGCCGGTTGTCTCTCTTGAAAATGAATTGACACTAGTCAAAAGAAAAGCTCACATTTTGGCCTATAAATAGGCATTAACTTTCACTCTGCAAAACTCAATTCATATATGTTTTTTTTGTTGTTTTTCTCACTCTCGTTCTCTCTTCTATTCCTTATGGCTTTCTAGTTTAATTACTTTCTATATATTGTCGGTTATTTAATTTATTTTTTCTCCTAATAATTTGTTGATTCATGTATCCTCTATTTAAATAGTGTTATTGAAAAATTACAAAATAACAGAATTACAAAATTACAATTGAAAATAAAATGTAAAAATATCTTCAGGCTGAAGCGCAAATATCTGGCTCTCTTTAAGGAGATTTAAATTCACTGCAGCAAATGTTTTTCACCGATCCAGCAGTAGTTCTGTTGACTAGTCCCCTCCAGAATACAACAGCCTAATCACAAAATGTAACTCAACAAACTCTGGATAAGAGTTGAGTCCAAAGCTCCACAAAAAGAACATCTTCCTTCAACTAATAAGAACTCTCTTTTTGACAAACTTTATGCACTCTATATTTTTCTTTAGTATTTAAACCAAATGAAGACCACCACTATTTATACGAGAAGAAATCTTCCTAGTAATGAATAGGAAGATAATGAGGTAGTAAATATTGAAGATAAATGGTCTTAGGAGTTATATAGGTAACAAGGTGTAATGAAGGAATAAAGAATGGAATAATAGAGGGGTAACCAATGCCTCTAACGTGCATCTGCACAACGTCCAACTTTCCAACGTTCACAACAACGTTCATCACAAAGCATAAATGCAATAAGGCATCTGATTATTAATTAACCACTAAGTAATTAGTAACAAATGAACAAGTTCTTATCCATTGCAGCAATGATCCAGTAGATGCTCCAACGAATAGAAAAAACATTGTTAATGTGGCCATTCCAAGGTGGAAGATAATATAATATTAATATGCCTATACTAAAAATCCTGCACTCATTTAAATATTAAATAAGAGAGCTTATCAACTAAGGAAGACTACTATGCATAATAAAGGTGTGCTCTGCATTGAATCTCCACTTAGTGAAACAATAACTTTTACTCCAGAGTCGTAACGGTCTTAGACTTGAACTATAACTGCTTATGGGAAATAAAATTTCATTGTCGATACATAATAATCAAGGTGTTGACATGAGCTTTAAAAGCCAGCACGTTACGGCTTTGTGTTATCCCGATTTCATTAGTGCTTTTGTGAATAAGCCTAATTCTCATAGGAAGCGACCTACATTCACACTCATATAGGTAAAATCTGTCGAGAGTGCTCATGTAAGTTAAACACTCCACCCATACGGGCTATAGATATTCATTAAGAGTTTTTGTAAACTAAACCTTCACAAATCACTACAGGAAACAATGCACTCACATCATAGGGATGGAAATGAAAACACAGTGCATTTTTCACAACAAGTCGTCATATGATTAGTTTTTCCCTTTAAACCTGGATATAGAATCTCTAGTCTCCAGGTTGGGTTTCATCATATATGACGCAAGGATTTATAGGCTTCAATCCCATCCCCTCGATGTGCTCAGACCTTTTCTCTTGTTAAGACTTCAGTAAGAGGATCTACAAGATTAACACAAGATTTGACATAATCAACATTAATGGTACCACTTGTCAAATACGATCTTACATTACTGTGTTTCCTCCTTAAAGGTCTGGATTTACTGTTGTAATAACGGTTTTGAACTCTACCAATCGCAGCGGTGCTATCACAATGAATTAAAATAGGAGGAATTGTTTTTTCAAAATAGGTATTTGAAATAATAAATCTCTTAACCAATTCGCTTCCTCACTAGCTGAAGCTAAAGCAATTAGTTCAGCCTCCATGGTAGAGTTAGCAATTATAGTTTGATTTTTCTATCTCCAACAAATAGCACCACCACCCAAAGTAAACACATAACCAGTGGTAGAACAGGAATCACCTGATAAAGTGTTTCAATTTGCATCAGAAAAGCCTTCAAGTACAACATGATATTTTTTATAGAACAAACCACAGTTTTTTGTTCCAATTAAATATCTCATAACTCTTGTTATAGCATGTCAATGTTCATTACCTGGTTTGCTGTAAACCTGCCAAGTAATCCTACTGCATATGAAATATCAGGCCTAGTGCAATTGGTCGCATATCTCAAACTTCTGATTATGCTAGCATATTCCTTTTGATTTATTACATCATTTTCACTTTCAACAGGAAATAAGTGAACACTTGAATCAAAAGGAGTTACAACATGCTTGCAATCATGAAAGATATATTTTTTTAAAATTTCTCAACATAATGTGACTTGTCAAGGAAAATTCCATCACATATTCTTGTTATTTTTATTCCAAGAATAAAATTTGGCTCACTAAGATCTTTCATATCAAAATGGTTTCTAAGAATATTTTTAGCTTCATCAATAACATTCATGTTAGAGCCAAAGAGCAATAAATCATCAACATATAGGTAAATAATAACATGTGAATTATTCCAAGACTTATGATAAATGCACTTATCGCACTCATTTGTTTTAAAACCATTTTCAATCATGCAGGAATCAAAATTTCATGTCATTGCTTTGGTGCGTGTTTCAAGCTATATAGGGATTTAGTTAGTTCACATAATTTTCTTTCTTGGTCTGCTTCAACAAAATACTAGGGTTGATCCATATAATTTTTCTCATTTAGGTCTCTATTTAAAAAAGTTGTTTTTACAACCATTTGATGAATTTGCAAATCATAAATTGCAGCCATAGAGACTAAAAGTCATGGATGTAATTCTTGTTACTGGAGAAAAAGTATCAAAAAAATTTAGGCTTATAGTTGTTTAAAACCTTTTGCAACTAGTCTAGCCTTGCATTTATCAATAGATTCATCCAGTTTCAACTTTTTCGTAAGACGCATTTGCAATCAATTATTTTACAACTCGGTGATAAATCAAATAACTTCCAAGTTTTATTAGAAATTAATGATTCCATTTCATCATTTACAACCTCTTTTCAAAAAATAGAATCATGTGAAGATAATGTTTCTTTCAAAGTGAGAGGGTCATCTCCAACATTAAACGCATAAAAATCAGGACCAAAATCTTTTTCTACTCTAGCACTTTTACTTCTTCTTAACTCAAAATCATCAATTTCTTTATTTTTCAAAGTAGAAGTAGAATAACTAGGTAGTGACAAAATATTTTGTTCAATCCTTCGACCCCCACTATTTTTATAATCAAAAGAAAATTTATTCTCATGAAAAATAGCATCACCTGATTCAATTATAATATTATGGCGAAATGGTCTGGTGGACCCTTATACTTGTATGAGTTTGTATTGTGAATCTTTCTACTTACTCGTTTGTCAATTGAACCCTTAAACTCAATCAAAATGAGTCTTTCAAACCCCCCCAACCATGTGTGTAGCTCACTTTCCTTTACATAAATGACATGTCATATCCACATAAGATATATTAATGTCATGTCATAATTATTTTTAAAATTATTAATCAAAATAATTTAATTAAAGATAAAATAATAAAAATTTAATTATATTCTTTAAAGTAAAACCCAATACATTTTGTTGTGAAAAAAAAACCAATACATTTTCTCCATTCCCACTGTTCCACGCCCAAGCCGCCGCCATCGCCATTTTTGTCGGCGAAACCATCTGTATTCCTTCTGCTTTAATCTCCCCATATCATCACCATTTTTCTTTCCTCCTCCAACCTCCACAAAACCAACAACCTAAGCCACCGCACCAGATCTAGCCGAACACCATCACCATTTTCGCCTTCATCTCCGCCGCACACTATTACCATCTTTGCCGCCATGATTAGATCTTCGAACCCTCACCCACCTCGTTCTCCTCTCCGTTGACCAACCGAACCCCTCTCTCTCCCTCCACTGAGTATCGATGGTGTCCGACGAGCACCACCGGCGCCGCTCTCTTTCTCCGTCGATAAATTAGTGGACTCAAGAAGGTGCCAAGATCATCTAAATAGATAAAAATAGATTGTGAAAAGAAAGAATAAAAAGGGGTTGGGCAGGGAAGGATATGGCTGAAAAGGAGGAGTAATGGGTGAAGAAGACAATATTTTTAATTAATTGTTTTGAAAAAATTATTTCTTTTATAATTTTTAATATTTTTTAAGTAGAAATGCTCCTCACTCGCCTTAATAGGCGTGTGTAGTTACACACTTTTGCCAACTCAGACATCTAATGACATATAGGCCTGGTCAATGGTCAGAAGGGTTTGTTAAATTGTATTTTATTGAATTTAAGGGTTCAATTGACAAACGAGTAAGTAGAAGGATTCACAATACAAACTCATACAAGTATAAGGGTCCATCAGACCATTTTGCCTAATAGTATCTTCAAGATTAAAAAATCTATAGGTTGTACTATTTGAAGTATAACCAAGAAAAGCACAAGTAGTAACTTTCTTACCCAACTTTGTAATATTGGGATCCATTATCATCACAAAGGCTAGACAACCCCAAACTCTTAGATATCCCAAACTTGGCTTGTAACCTTTCCACAATTCAAAAGGTGTCAACTTAGATTTTTTATGAGGCACATGATTCAACACATAACAAGCAGTTAAAATAGTTTCACCCCATAAACTTAAAGGTGCATGTGACTCAATAAGCATGACATTAGTCAATTCAACCAAAGTTCTATTTTTCCTTTCCGCAACACCATTAGATGAAGGAGAATAAGGAGGAGTAGTTTCATGAACTATTCTCAATGATCTAACAAAAGAATTAAACTCATTTGACTCATATTCACGGCCTCTATCACTTTTAATTCTTTTTATTTCTCTTCCAAATTGATTTTCAACCTCATGGAGATACGTTTTAAAACTTTCAAAAGCATCACTTTTATTTTTCATCAAGTAAACATATGTAAACTTAAAAAAATCATCAATGAAAGTGATAAAATATCTATTACCTCCACGAGTTAAAATTCCTCCAAATTCACAAATATCAGTATGAACTAATTCTCACAAATTGTTTATTTTTTCAACTTGAAAAAGAGGCTTTTTAGTGATTTTGGCTTTACTACAAGCCTCACACTTTTTAAAATTCTTTTTAACCATTGGAATTAATCTTAAACTACTCATGATTCCAACATAATGGTTATTAATATGGCACAAACGAGCATGTCAAAAATTGGTAGAAGAAATCATGCAAGCAGAAGTAGAAATTTTATTCATTTCAATATTCAGTTTGAACATCCCATCACAAGCATACTCCTTTTCCCACAAAAATATCCTTCTTCACAATTGCATATTGATCAGATCCATAATTTGCTTAAAGCCTGCTTTATTAAGAAGAAAACTAGACATCAATTTTTTTCTCATGGAAGGAATATAAAGTACATCTTTCAAAGTTAATACCCTTCCATAAGTAAAACACAATTCGACTTCTCCCGTTCCAAGAACTTGAGTAGTGTCAGAATCACTAAGCATGATGGTTTTGGGATCATCGAAATGAGTATATTTTTTAAACTAGTCTTTGTCATAACAGACATGACGATTTGCACCAGAATCAACCCATCATCTATCGACACTCTCAACCATGTTTATGTCATTAATAACCGCCAGAAAAGGTTCTTCGATAACGTTTGATTGAGGGTTAGGACCACATTTCCAAAATCCGTAAAATCGAGCAATATGCCCATTATTTCCACAAACAAAGCACGGTCCCTTATCTTGAACTTGTTGATTTTGTGTTTGGTTATTTTCACTATTTATTTTTCTTGGGAGGTCTACCATTATTTTTCTTGAATTTTTTTTCCTTAGGCTTCAAAAAAGTATTTTTGTGAGATTCAGGAGTAGCATTATTTGAAGTAATTAAATTTACCTTCGTTGTGATGTTGCTCTCTTCTGTTTGTAAAAGTGCATCTTGGCCCCTTGCCTCTTCATCCATGCGGATTTTCATTATCAAGGTTTTAAGAGGGGTTTCCTTTTGTTTGTGGCGCATAGTTTTTTGAAATTCATCCCAAGAAGGTGGAAGTTTATGTAGTATGCCACAAACAATAAGATTATCTCCAATTTTGACCTCCTCAGACTTGAGCTCTCCAACAATTATTATAAAGTCTTGGGTTTGGTCTACCACTGATTTGTTGTCCACCATTTGGAAATGAAAAAATCTACTAGCCCCATATTTTTTCGCTCCAGCTTCTTCGATATCATACTTACTCTGCAATGTTGTCCAAAATTTCTTTGCACTAGAGTAAGTTCTATCATAATAATAAAAAATATTATCAAATAGACAATTAAGAATATAATACGGACACTTATAGGAATCACCATCATACTTTTTTACTTTTTCATGATGAGAAATAAGTTCATCATCATCCATGGAGGTGTCATCAACTTTATTAGGATTCTTCTCAGTTAACACATAAGAAACATTGAGAAGACTTAAGTAGAAAAGTACTTTACCCTTCCATCTTTTGAAATGGTAACCATTGAACCGAAATGGCTTGTTAAGGTCTCCCATCATGACATCCGCGGTTTTTTCAATTATAGTCATTATTGAATCTCCTTAAAATTGTTAGTGAAAAATTACAAAATAACAGAATTACAAGATTACATGTTGAAAATAAAATGAAGAAATAAAAATATCTTCAGGCTGAGGCGCGGATATTTCGCTCTCTTTAAGGAGATTCAAGCCCACTGCAACAAATATTTTTTGCCAGTCTAGCAATAGCCCTCTTAACTTGTCTCCTCCAAGATACAACAGTCTAATCACAAAGTGTAACTCAACAAACTCTGGACAAGAGTTGAGTCCAAAACTCCACAAAAAGAACATCTCCCTTCAACTAATAAGAACTATTTTTTTGACAAACTTTATGCACTCTATATTTTTCTTATGTATCTAAATCAAATGAAGGCCACCACTATTTATACTGGAAAAAGTCTTCCTAGTATTAAATAGAAAGATAATGGGGCAGTAAATATTAAAGATAAATGGTTTTAGGAGTTACATAAGTTATAAGGTGTAATGGAGGAATAAAGAATAGAATAATAGGAATTAACCAATGCCTCCAACGTGCATCTGCACAGTGTCAACAACGTTCATCACAAAGCATAAATGCAATAAGGCATGTGGTTATTAATTAACCACTAAGTAATTAGTAACAAATGAACAAGTGCTTATCCATTGCAGCAATGATCAAGTAGATGCTCCAACGACTATAAAAAACATTGTTAATGTGGTCATTCCAATTTCCAAGGTGGAAGATAATATAATATTAAAATGCTTACAATAGAGAATACTTGTTTAATTTTGGGGAAACATTTCACATCGTTAAAATAATTTTTTAATACAGTGCCCACGACTCAAGTATTAATTTTCTATACTAATATTTAAATATCATTGTAGTAATATTTATCTTATTTTCAGGACTACTATTTTACTAAATAATATTATATATTATTATGGTGAAATTTTAATTATTCCCCAACACGAGTGCGTCCAAGGAAAAGCAGGGAATATTTGTCTGCCACGCACTAATCTTTGGTGATGCAAAATTTCGTCTACTTATATTGACAGGGAGGTGCCCCTTATTCAGGATGGTCTATAGTACCACTAGAACCTGTGGTCATCCCTTGAGGAGTTGGCGTAGAGGACCCTGGAGGAGGTGTGAGAGTTCATTCAGCGGGGGAGATGTTTTCCTTGTAGGAGCAGCATGCCTTGAATGAGGCGCTTAAGATGAGCTCCACCTTGAGTGATATGCAGTACTGGTAGACTGAGGAGATGGACTTAGAATTTGGACTGACCATTCAATTTCTAGGCTCACCATTGATAATCTAAAGATTGAAATGCGTTGACTTGTAGGCCAGCCCCCCTTATCAAGATAAACTGGAGGTATCTCATGACTCTCATCATTCAAAGAAGGAAAAAGAGGAGCTTTTCATCAATAACTCAGCATATTACATAGACCAGCTGATGATAACTGTTGCAGAAGGAAACAGATATTGTGTTTGAAGAAATAAGGACACATTTTCAATTTCTAACGAACTTAATTGATTTGTTTTCTATACTTGTATGTATGTATGCAGGGAAGGAGAAAATGAAGGAGAATGGGAACAAACCCAGTCAGTCATAATCTCCCTCTCTTGTCGAACTGGAATGGATATCCTGAGCTTACAACCGGAGAAGTAGCTCAATTAATCTAGTTAATGATAAAGAATGATTTTCTACTATTGATCAGGGAAGAGTAACGATTAGATGAAATGTAAAACAAGGCAAATTCGTCTTTGAAGCAAGAAAATCTCTCTTTCTCTGCTTTGCACCTCATTAAACAAGGCAAGATCATCATCCTTGTCCCTCTCTACCCTGGTGAGCACCTTATTGCTGCATCACCATTTCCACCTCCTCAACTAATTATTGAACAACTTTTCCCATGAATAGCAAATCTAAAGTGACATTTGAGATTACTTTTATATCACAAAACCGCAATTGTACTGGCGAAAACAAACAGGATTCCACAAATATACTGTAATTCCAAATTACTAGCCTCCTAACCTATTTTTAATGAAATGATATATACTCACACAACTATCTATTACTTATTTTAAACCACAAATTTCAAAAAATATTCTTTCTTTTATAAATTTCGTATCAAATTAAACTAACGAAATCATGAGATGGAATCAGCGTTTGAAAATGCAATTCCACACTGATTCCATTTCATGATTTCATATCATTAGATGGAATGTCGTATTCTCCAAAAATCATGATATGGAATTTCATATCATGATTTAGGATTTTTTAATACAAAAATTGACCCACAAGTTTATATTTTGTTAAAACAACCTCACATTATATCTAATATATATTTATTTCATATGTAAATAAATTAATAATCACATCATTACTTTTTAAAATTTTCTCACCAGCATAAAATTTATTATTTGTTTCAATTTGGTAAATATAAATATAAAGGGAGAGAGTAATATTTTTTTTGTTTTTTCATAATAAAAAAACTTCTCTTTCGGCTACATATGAAAATGTTTAAAGCAATTTAATATGAAAAAGGACAAAATTGGTGATGTATGTTTGATAATCACTACTTCTAATATTTTTGATTTTAGCATGAAATTAATGCATTGAAAATGTGCAATTGCACACAAGTGAAACAAGGCATGAACCATATGATATTGACACACAAGTGAAAATTGTCATAATTTGTCCAGTGCTACATAATTATTTGCGATAATACTAAAGGGGTGATGAAATATCTATGGTCTACGAGCATGAAAATATAGTTGTGAATGATATTGACCAACAGATGGCTCAAAGTAACAATGTTGGTTCGTCTTCTCGGTCATATGATCGAGAAATGCAAGTTCAACGTGAGAAGATTGTCCGTACTATGTGGGAGAATTATATTAAAGACTAGTACATTACAATTTATGTTCAATTTTTTTATTGAATTAAAGTTAGATGAAACAATTAATTAAGTGGAGAACAAATAGTATTGTAATAATTTATTATGCGATTTTATAAATTTTTATTTATTTGATAAGATTGAATAAACAATTGAGATTATTTTAATAGTTTTACCACTTATGGAATTCTTATGTTTATGAGAAAATATACAACACAAAAAATTTATATTGCGTGTTCAAACAAAACTTCCACTTCATTGCTCGATTTCATATTATGATATTATATTATGATTTCATATCACATGATCAAATGGACCCTAAATTTGTAGAAACCAATATAAATAAGAGAGTGGGACCTGTTGGAAATGGATGTGGATGAAATCATAGGAGGAAAGAGAACGTGAAATGAAGCAGCAACCCTCCCTTTTGGTGGTCTTTTGCCTTTTTCTTACTTTCCTTCTCAGCAAGCTTTCCTCTCTTTTCTATCTCCCCGGGGACAAAATGGTTTTACCAATTATTTTGACTTACTCCCTGCCTTCACTTGCACGTCATTAATAAAATAAAAAATATTATTAATGTTAATTAATATTCTCTTTAATTTATATTAAATAAATTATTAAAACTTTTTTCATATAAATGAATTATTTAAAAATTAAAAAATTAGTATGATCATTTTTCATATTTCTTAACTATTTTATATTTTTTAGAAAAATAATTTGAAAAAATAATCAAAAAGGTAATAGTAAAAAATAACATTTAATTTATGTCGTTAAAAGAATTTCTTAAGAAATGTGTCATACCACAACAATTCACATGGACTAAAATGAAATATTTTATTTTGATAATTATAACCAGAATTGTGCCACAATAATTCACGTAGACTAAAAAAATACTTTAATTCAATAATTCTAACCAAAATTCCCAAACATAATATTAGAGCCACTCTCATATTTCAAATTTTATGCATCAACTATAAAGCTAGAATTTATTTATTTTTTTGGAAGGCAAACAATTCATACTATTTCATTATATGAGTACAATTTTTTTTGGATGCAGACAATTTAGAATTTTGCATTTTATACAATAATTTAATTTATTTTCACCAAAACATTATTTTATATATAAAAAATAATTTACTTTGATGAGAATTCAAACAACAATAGATACAAGATATATTCATCAGATATTATTGAACCAAATAGATCTAAATAATCTTGTTAAATCAGATAATTTTATGGTGTTACACAATATATACCTAATTTTAGTATTGTTGTATTTAAATCTCTTCTCGTACACATCTCTTGATATTTTTCAGCCTTTTGAAAAATGTCAAATATTCAAAATGTTAGAATACATTATTTTGAACGGTGAAATCATTCATGAGAATAATAGTGTACATTATAATTGTCCACCACAGTCTAATGTTAAATTTTCAATTACAACTGAACTACTTAATATTATTTTCTGTGATATATAAAAGAAAAAAAAGTTAGTAGGCAAGAGTATAAACTATCTATAATAAGGAGATATTCAATTCATAAACATTATTGAACCAAATAGATCTAAATAATCTTGCTAAATCAGATAATTTTTATGGTGTTACACAATATGTTATGGTTCGAGCCTACACCTTGGACGTGGCCAGCACTCGAGAACCATTGGTGGCCCCTAAGCGAACCCTAAACCTGGCTGAGTACAAACAGAAGACTAACTCAAGAATACATAAGCGTAAAATTGAAAGAAACGTTTAAAAATAGCTTACTAAATCTCAAAACTTTGTTGAATATACTAAGTATGAATCATAAGTTTAAATAAAGCATTTGAAAACTGAAAGACTCTCCAAAACTGTCTATCTATGAAGCCTCTACTATATATAAATGAGTGTCGGGACAAGGTAATACTAACAACTCATAAAACTGGAGTTCTTACTCAAAAGCTGGCGAGCAGACGAAGTGATCTCAACGGACTCTTGTTGAGGATCCTAAGATTGTTATCACTCCTTAGTCATCCAATAGTTACAACATTAGTTATTTCTTTTTAACAGTAGTTATTTCCTTTTAGTAGTAGTTATTTTCCTGTAATAGTACAATTTTTCATTCCAATAATGTTAGGAAGTCATGTCCTAGTTTCTAGGGGTAGTTAACTTTTAAGTGTTGTATTTAAATTGTTTGTTTGTCTCAAGAAATGTAAGAACAAAAGTAATTTCATTTTTTTGAGTACTTTAACTCAAGAGATTGCAGATTCTCTCTTAACGAACCAACACCATAGGTCGTAAGAAGAAAACTTTAGATTTCATATATGCATCACCCCATAACCAGATCCATATCAAGGGTCTTACTGATTATATAGAAATTGAGGTTGAGTTGCATAATCCTCCAGATTTGGATACAGCGATGAGTTTATCTCGACTTTATGAACTCAAGGAACAACCCGTTTGTTCGCAATCGTTAGATGCTTGCAAATCCAAGACATCAGATTTCTCACCTCAACAACATGCCAGATTTGTGAAGAAACTGACCAGATTTGAAATGGAGGAAAGGCGACTTAAGGGACTTTGTTTCAATTGTGATGAACCATTCACACGAGGTCATCAATGCAAGAAATTATTCTGGATTGACTTTATAAACGATGAGGAAGAGTTTGTTGGAAAGGATGGAAATACTAATTTCCTCACTTAGCGCTTGAGGACAAGAGCGATTTGAAGGAGGAGAGAAATGTTATCACTCCTTAGTCATCCCATCGTTACAACATTAGTTATTTCTTTTTAACAGTAGTTATTTCCTTTTAGTAGTAGTTATTTTCCTATAATAATGCAGTTTTTCATTCCAGTAATGTTAGGAAGTCATGTCCTAGTTTCTAGGGGTAGTTAACTTTTAAGTGTTGTATTTAAATTGTCTGTTTGTCTCAGGAAATGTAAGCAGAAAAGTAATTTCAGTTTTTGAATACTTTAACTCAACAGATTGCAGGTTCTCTCTTAATGAACCAGCACCATAGGTCGTAAGAAGAAAACTTCAGATTTCATATTGTATCGCCCCATAACGAGATCCATATCAGGGGACCATAACAAAGAACTTGTATCTGCATCATTAAAAGATGCAGGTCAAATGACATCAGTACATTGAATGCATGAGTATATAATATAGTTGAATAACAAATAACTGAATGAAAGGACTGCAATAGATATAGATATATACTCAACTGAATGTAAAGAAATAAAGGAGTGAAATCATTAAAAAACTTTACAAAATTACTTACTCATCTTTGAATCCAATATATTAAGTGATATAATAAAAATACACTTTTAACTCTATTTGGAAGATTCTCTAACCGACAACCATCACTATGAGCTATGTGATGATACAATGTCTTACCCATACTGTCAGCACTGTCTTATACCTTGCTGGGGTATAGAACACCTCAACTAAGTGGATCTACTAAGCTCTGCCCAAAGGCAATAAGGATTCATCTAAAAAGTATGATCATTGTCACACCCCTATTTTCGCACGGCGGATAGGGTTTTGTCCGATTTAAGTGACGGTATTGAATTAGAGATTATTTTAATTATTTTTAAGAGTCGCCACTTGGAATTGAGTTATGGTGTTCCAAGTCACCTTTTTGAATCCCTAATCAATAGGAAATGACTCTTTAATTTTGGTCTGCAAAAACAAAGTTCAGGTAAGGAATTTTATTGACCGAGGGGAAGGTATTAGGCATCCCTCGAGTCCCGTGGTTCTAGCACGGTCGCTTTTATTGACTTATGCTTGACTTAAATTATTTTTGGATACATTATTACATGCCATTATTTGTTCGCATTTATATTTTTGTTGAAGTTTTATTTGGTCTCGACCTAGATGAGTAACCGCATTCTTGGTCTTGACATTTAGAGACATAACTGTCTTCTTTGCATCACACTTAATAATCTTATTTTCTATAAGTCTCTACTTTAAATTAATAAAATTTAATTATATTATTGGACAAGGTGCATCACTGCATCCTTGATTTTTTTTTTTAATGTCTCAAAAAAATATGTGCACCCGCATTCTTAATCGAAATAAATAATTTTAACGTACCTAAAAGTTTGTCTAATGTTAAAAGAAAATACTTAGTCTTTATAAAGAAAAATCAAATAAAATAAAATACTAAAATTCTAGGATAAAATATAATATTTTGGATTTTTTTGTATTTTTTTTATTTACTTTTAAAGTTAATGTTAAAATTAGACATACACATATTATATTTTTATTTTAATCTTAAAGTCAATGGCAAAATTAGGCATACTCATTCTAATCAAACAAAACAACAACGAATTGTAAAAAATAAAACTCATTTTTGTTTGATAAAATAAAACAACAATAATTTATTTATTTATTTATTTTAGCCTAACTATACCTACTTTATCATTATTATCTAAATCAAGACAAAAATAATGTTATGACCCGTTCATTTTTAAGAGATCACAACTAACAAATAAAAATAAATAAATCAAATAATAATCATCGATTAAAGCTACATTCATTCATGAAACAGAGATATAACAACTAACAAATTAATAATTTCAATCAAATTCATGAATGAAACAAAATATAAGAAAGCTTGTCATAAAATTACATCAAATTCCATAAATAAATTAAAGAGATAAGAAAAAGTTGAATACCGCAAAATCTTGACCGAAGCTCGATTAGAACACCCACAAATTTTTGTAGGTTTTTTGTGATGGTATATGTATTTGTGTTGATATAAAAATAGTAATGAAAAAGGAAGAAAAGATGTGAATGTGTTGGCGAATTTTTGAAAGAAAAATAAAGTAAAATAAGATTTGAATGATTCTTCCTTCTTCTTTTTTCCGTATGTATGTTGGTTTTGGGGTATATAAGAAATGGAGTTGAGTATTGTGCCAAATGTGTGCGTGGGTATGCTGATTTTTGTATTATTTTTGGTGGATCTCTTTCTGCTTTTTTTTCATGTGTCTCCGTGTATCTGTGGGAAGAGTAGGTAGTATATAAATGTATGTGTATATGGGTGTTGTAGTACGTAGGTGTGTAGTGTGTGGAGTAGTAATACATCCAACATTCTCAATATTAAACGCTTTTGGCAAGCCAGAGCAAGACATGAGAAGCAAGCCCAGCAGGCCCTGCCTTAACCTGTCCTCAGACAGCCATCCCTCACCAGGCTGCCGACATTGCTAAATGCTCCGCCACGATGTACCGTGTACATGTGTGTGGATGTGTTGGGGTGTGTGGGTAGTGGAGGAAAGTGTAAGTGGGTAATGGGGTAAGTGTAGGTAGTGGGTAGTTTTTAGGTTGATTAATTATTATTATTATTATTATTATTATTATTACATACTTTGTTGTTAATAAATAAAAATATAATAATAATAACAATAATAATATTAACTAATATTAACTAATTTGAATTAATAAAAATATATAAAAGTTAAACAACTAGAACTAAATACGTAAATATTAACATCACTAACTTATTTATTAAAACTTGAATTAAAATAATACAAATATTTTTGTTAAGTTTTTTTTTCTTTCTTAAAAAAAAAAAACTTATCTACAAATGTGATTCAATTTTTGTTGTTTTCATATCTTTACTTAATGAAATTAATAAAATAAGGTAAAAGTCAAAATATTAATTAGACTTTTTTATAAAATATTTAAGCTTAGAAAATGGTATAAAACTTAAGTTCGATAAAAAATTACGTGTCTACAGTTTGCCCCTCTTTGACTGAAAACACGAAGAGTTTGCAGACAAAGAAGTAGTTAACGTGACAAGTTTTGACCGGACTTTTATTTGAAAGAAAAATATGCAACCGAGTTCTTGTTTTGGACAGCCTACATATCCCAGGTTATAAGGGAATCAGGTCACGTGTAGTTCAAGGAGATGAGGTGATGAGTTAGAAGTTAAGTGAGGTTCCATCGAGGCTCCGGGTCGCGGCTCTTATCCTTACAAAAAAAAAGAATGCTAATAGTCTAAAGAAAAATAAAAGTACAAACTCGTATCTATGCAGCTTCTCTTGAGTCTTCACTTGAGTCTTGACTTTCAGATATCACCTTGATTTTTTTGGGTGAGTATCTTGATCTTGAATTGAATTCGATGCTTAACTTGTCACTTATAGTGAGTTTTTGGCACTCTTCAAAATGACAATATGAATATGTTCTTGAATGACTAAATGTTTTCTTGATCAGAAGCTGAATAAAAATAGATGTCAGGCTGCTACATGCATTGAAGAAGCTGTTTCTGGCTATATGGGATTGATCATTCTGAAAAGAGTTGAAACTTTATTCCTGAATTTCAAATCCATGTTTCGCTTGAAGAAACCTGAAAACCATCACAAACAAAAGAAATAAACAAAAAATTTGCCCCAGTTTTCACTGGAAATTTTTTGTGAGTTATTAGAAAATGTTAATTAAAGAAAAATAAACACAGACTAGGAAGTGTTTATCCTATGAGAAAGTAACCAAATCTCATTATGTAAGAGGGTCATGCTAATCCCATTGTTCATGAGAGTCCTGCTAATCTAAATCTCATTATGTAGGAGGGTCCTTGCTATACTACGTCTCATTGTTCACGAGGGTCTTTGCTATACTACGTCTCATTATTCAGGAGGGTCCTTGCTACACTACGTCCCGTTGTTCAGGACGGTCCTTGCTATGCTAGGTCCCATTGTTCATGAGGGTCCTTGCTCTACTACGTCCCATTATTCAGGAGGGTCCTTTCTACACTACGTCCCACTGTTCAGGAGGGTCCTGCTACTCTACTTCTCATTGTTTAGGAGGGTCCTGCTACTCTAATTCCCATTGTTTAGGAGGGTCCTGCTATTCTAATTCTCATTGTTTATGAGGGTCCTGCTACGCTAATTCCCATTATTTAGGAGGGTCCTGCTACACTAATTTTCATTGTTTATGAGGGTCCTGCTACTCAACTTCCCATTGTTTAGGAGGGTCCTGCTACTCTACTTCCCATTGTTTAGGAGAGTCCTACTATGCTAATTCCCATTGTTTAGGAGGGTCCTGCTACACTAATTCCCATTGTTTATGAGGGTCCTGCTACTCTACTTCCCATTGTTTAGGAGGGTCCTGCTACTCTACTTCCCATTGTTTAGGAGGGTCCTGCTATGCTAATTCAAATTGTTTAGGAGGGTCCTGCTATGCTAATTCAAATTGTTTAGGAGGGTCCTGCTCACTAATTCCCATTGTTTAGGAAGGTCCCGCTACTCTAATTCCCATTATTTAAGAGGGTCCTTCTATATAGAATCATCAAATAGAATCATCAAATGAAATCATCACAACATTTCTTTTTTGCCCCACTTTGCACCAGAAATTTTTTGTGAGTAATTAGTAATGGTAAGCTTCAAAATAATAAATGTCTCAAACTAAGAAGTGTATATATCCCAAGAGAAAGAAAAAAGAAAAAAAATAATGTTCAGACTAGAAAACATTTATTCTAAAAGAGAATGGAAAAAAAAAGTAAACATCTCAAACTAGGAAGTGATTATCCTAGGAGAAAAATAAAAACAAATGTGATCCATAAATTTTCTTTTTTTTGCAATGATTTTCAAATTAGAGGTTCCCAGATAATATTTATGTCAGCAGCAACATTTTCCTTGTTTGGAAAAAGAAAGAAGAAGATTTTTTTTTTTTTGTGGTGGTGATCGGTTTGTGGCATTGGCTTTGAAGATGATTGCTCGTGTTATTGCAATGTTGAACCATATCTGCTGGGGCAGACTGTTTCCGTTTGCTAGTCAACCCATCTTGATAATCTTGAAAACAATTATAATTGTTTAGAACTTCAAACTTTAGATTTGTCATATTGTTTCCACCCTCCAACAATAATTGAATCTTGTTTCATAGAAATTCACAAAAATTGTCAATTGTTGACAAGTTACGATACACATCACTATTTCTTGAATCATGTCATGATGGATGTGCTGATCAAACTTTGTTTTGTGCAATTGAGAGATGGTATGAAATCAGTTTCTGCTTGCTTAGTGAAGACTAACTCAAGATCGAATTGAGCAACACAAAATAAGAAGAAATAATATTTGACCTTTTGAGAAGAATAAATAAATAAATAAAAAATAAATGGACTCCATTGATAGTGATGGTCAATTCTAATGATCATGACATACAATTTGGATTAAATGGTCTGGACTGTCCAATTAATCTAAACTTCATCTTTGTCAAACTTTCAACTTTGAAGTCAGACTTCTATAATCCAACTTTTGCATTAGATTTATGACTAACACTTGACTGGTGGTGCCTCGAAAGGTTTGCACAGACAAGTCTCTCTCTTCTTGGTTATCTCTCACTTACTATCGTCTTACGGTGCCCAGAGGGTTTTAACCAATAAGACTCTCTCATTTTTTTAATTTCTCTCAACCCAAATGATCTGTAGGGCTTTCGAGGACTTTTCTCGGTAAGATTCCCTCATTTTCACTCTTTGTGCGAGTGACATGACATTTTTCCTTATATAATCAACACTGAAAGCTTGCTTGACTTGTCATTGTTAAAAATTAATCAGAAGGTCTTTATTTGGATTGTAACGTGGCTTTTGGACAGGGTCACAAAGAAAGGATTGATGTGAAAGCTCAAAGATACTGCGTAACATAGTTAAGAGTTACAACTTTTGGAATTGACTTTTTTTTTTAAAAATGAAACAAAATAAAATAATACTATTATTTTGCCCCAGTTTTTGTGATGAGGACTTTCTAGATTTTTTTGGGTTGAATCGAACCTCAAAATAAGGCTGCCTACGTATCTTGTCAAAGCAAGAATCAGGTCGAACGTAGTTCAGGAAGTTTATATTTTGTTGTTATTGAATTTTTTTTTCACTCCAACTTTTTTTTTTTTTACTCTTTTTCACTTTTCTCTTTTCTTGACTTTTTTTTTTACTGTATTTTGATTCCAAAAGAGGGGTATGAAAGAAAATAAAATTAAGGCTCAAAAGGGGTAACAAAGGATTACACGGTGTTTGGATAGTAGAATGAAATGCCTTCGTCATATCAATTATTAAAAATATCAAATACAAGCAATGCCCTTTAAGATGTGACGTGAAAATCATACAATATTTCTTTGCAACATATGTATTGATGAATATGTATATCATTTTTTTGCATGTCTGTCAGCTGAGAATCTCCATTTGAGTAACACTTTCTTAACAAATGGCATACGTCAATTTAAATGAAATTTATTCTTTGAATCATTTCTGATACTAAAGGACATATCAAGGTGTTTAAGTCCTTTATTCATTTCCTCGAATGTATTTCCTTTTTGACTTCTATGGTGTATTCATTCCATGGCTAGATATAATCTTAAGATCTTACCAAATTCTCTTGCATATCATGTCACAAAAATTGAATTGAAAAGAGATGTATATGTGGAAAGCCAAATAGAACGGGTCAATTTGACACAGAATAAAGATTATATTGAAATAAAAAGACTTGATGACAAGACAGCAAACTAAATTTTCGATTAGAACTCTATAATAACCCAAACTACGACAAGACTAAACAAACAAACACATAAGAGATATGATAGAAATGTCTGACTTACTAAAAAAAAGAAAAAAAAAGAATTGCATAGCAGAAATGATGACAAAATAAACTATCCATACACTCTTTTTGAGATAAAAGAAGAGTGTATCCCAATCACCAAGCTGGACTTCTCAGCCACTACTTTGCACGCTAGCCTTCATGAAAGCTCCAACAATTTCAATTGTCTTTTCCTGAGAATTGAGAGAATTGTCATATTCTTTGTCATCACATATCATCTCGATGAAGTGTACATCATTATGCGCCGGTAGAGGATTCTTAGTAATATTTGGGGGATCATCATTTTGAAACACAATAATCTTTGTTTGAATCATCTCTTCCACCTTTCTTCTTAAATTTCAACAATTTTCAGTATTGTGCCCTGGAGCATCAGAATGGTAATCACACCATATTGTTGGATTGAAACCTTTTGTGGATCCACATAATTTTGAGGAATTGGCTCTATCATATTCAAACGTTTCAATTTCTCAAATACACTTGTGTAAGACTCTCCAATTGGTGTGAAATTGTTTCTAGGTCTTTGACCTCCTTCAAATCTCTGTCTCGGACGGAGATTATAAGGTGCTCGAAAATTTTGAGAAGAAGGGTGAACATTTTGATATGTTGGCGCTCGCCATTGAGGATAATTTGGTGGGTATGCTTATTGTTGTGCATTATAGACCGCATATTGAGGTGGAACAATAGAATATTGTGTGTCTTGCATAGGGAGATAGTGATGGTATTGAGGTGGTGCAGATTGATAAGGTGGACCCCTTGGGCTTTTTTGTGTGTCTGACACAACATTCGCTACATCCTCCTTCATTTTCTTTCCCCCAAGATTTTCTGATCCATTTTTAATAACCTGTGTGGTGGCCTTCAAAGGCAGCTTGACTTACAATTTTTCCAGACTTGATGCCATTTTCCACCATTTCACCAATCTTAATAACTTCAGCGAATGTTTTTCCAACAACGGAAAGTAAATAATGAAAGTAGTCTGGTTCTTGCGCTTGAAGGAAAACATCAATCATTTCAGACTCTTTCATTGGCGGCTTAACCCTAGCAGCTTGCTCCCTCCACCTAATAGCATATTCGCAAAAAAAATTGGTGGTCTTCTTCCTCATATTGACAAGTGAAGTACGATCCGGAACTATGTCAATGTTATATTGAAATTGTTGAACAAAACATCGAGCCAAATCATCCCATGTATGCCAGTTAGAAGTATCTTGATCTATGAACCATTCCGAGGCAATTTCCATCAAACTTTCCCCAAAATAAGCCATGAGCAATTCTTCTTTGCTTCCTACCCCTCTCAGTTGATTACAATATCTCTTTAAATGAGCTACAGGATCTCCATGTCCATCATATTTCTCGAATTTCAGAGCTTTAAAACCGACGGGCAGATGAATGTGGGGAAACATGCACAAATTATTGAATGAGACACTTTTGTGACCTCCCAATCCTTGCATATCTCTTACACTCTGTTTCAAACTCTTCATTTTTTTAGACATTTGTTCATGTTCCTCGTTCTTAATAGCTTTTTCAGCTTCAACATGGGAACTATACTGATGAGTGTGAGGGTAAGAGCCTGGAATTTTAAAAGTCACTTCAGGGGTATAATCTCGATCATATTGAACTTTAGGTGGAGGATCATTGTTGGATTTTGGCTCCATTATAGGCTGCGGGACACTATTAGTCGGCGCAGTTGGCACGAAAAGTGGATTACTCGCCATGGGTATACTCAAAGGGCGCATCGTAGAAGTTCCAGCTACGTTGGATGTGTTAGGATAAGGACCGAATCCAGGTGGATAAATTGGATCACTTATCGATACTTGGACAGGGGGTGACATATTTGTATTTAGATAGTCACGGATTGAAGACGGTGGAGCTTGTCCACTCATCCAAGCTTCGTACATCCCCGCCATTTGCTGTCTTAATATCCTTACCTCTTCTGTTGACACTGTTTCTTGTGAAATCATCTGGTTTTGGACCTCATCATTGTCTGACTCATTTCTGTCTTTGTGAGTCATTTTCTTTTTGCCTTTTGACCTTGTATTGTAGGGATGAGATGCCAGCTTAACCACAAACCAACCACCTTAATTTAACTGTACATGGATAATAATGCTTGTTAGGGTTAGATAATTCTTAATCATTAGTTGTTTTTTATTAAATGATTTAATAATGCATTGATCAAATCCGTTTGAGATTGTGTACGTAACACGCTTGCGAACATGACTAAGATCTTTGCATATTTTTTCTAAAATTCAATGATAAAGCTTTTTTTTTATAGCTTTGAGATAAAATCTTTAATTATTTTTATTATTGAATTATTAAAAGAAAATTAATAAAAACTTATTTTTGATAAAGATTAAAGCTTCTTGTTTTTCTTTTCTTTTTTTTTGAATTTTTGAAAAAAGTTTTTTTTTTTTTTTTAATATAGATCACCGAACCCAAAGAGGGTTGCCTACGTATCTCATTGATGTGAGAATCAAGTGTGCGTAGTTCGACCAGATTGGACAGTAAAAAAAACTTTTAAGATATTAAATTTTTTATTTTTTTTGACAAATGCAATTTTTCAAAGTATTATGAAAGTAAAATATTTTGAATTTTCTTTTTACAAACTTTATGAAAAAAAAAATCTAAATAAAAATATTATTATTCTTTTCATTAATGCAAAATTTTTATTTTATTTTAAGAAATGCATAATTACTTCGAAAAGAAGAAATATTTTCGCATTTTCTCCTTCTTTTTTAATTTTTTTTTTATAAGATCAAAAGATTAAAAAAAATCATTGTATTAATCACACTAAAATGCATCAACTTATAGAGACTTTCTAAATAAATACATTTTCATGTACCACATAAAATGAGCTAAGTGGTCAAGTAAGAGAGACGGACCCAACTCTTGTTTTGAGGCTCACTAAGTTACACGAAAATGATGCAAATAATCGGAGTCTTCTAGTGATAACCATGTCTATGTTCTAGTTTTACTAGGTTCAAACTTGAATAAGATAGGTGTCTAGACTGGCTTACCCAAGTGGACAACTCGAGCCAGGGAAGGGCAACTTATCGGTAGCAGCGTGACTTCATTGCTGGTCCAACCCCGCCTAACATATGTGACTAAATATCCTTCACTGGGTGTCAAGACACTCCAACTTTATCTCAAGGTAAAATAGGATGCATAATTGCATTCCTGTGAACGTGTGTTAAGTGTATTCAAAGACTCATAAGGTGTGTGTGAGAGAAAATAATTTAGTATAGTTCAACAATATAAATATAAAAAGCAATAAATGAGCAGCAAACAATAAATGAGCAGCAAGTAGCACATTAGGCCATCAAACACAATATATCCAATAAAATAAAATAATAAAGTCAAGTAAAAGTCAATATAACAAAGCTCGAATACTACTCCCAATAATATATATACTCATGCTCAAATGTATAAAACATACCCTTTCTCTGTTTTGAGGTCATTACTCAAAATAACCTCTTAAAAGAGGTAATTGCTTTGAAACATATCTTAACTCATTAACTCATTTAGAAATCAAAGTTTCTCTTTTCTCGATGTAAAAACTGATAACTTTGGGAATATTTAGTTCCCTTATACTCTTACTCAATTCATATTTGAAAACGCTTTCTCAAAACTATATCAAAAATCATATTGTGATCTGATCATTGATGACATATCTAGATGCCCATACTACTTAAACATTGATGACATATCTAGATACCATACTACTTAAACATTGATGACATACTTGATTGTCACACTAATCATGTTTTAAAAACTCTTTCTCAAAACTCATCTTTACTTCCTCAAAAACTCGGTTTAAAACTCAAGTTTTGGCTTTAAAAAGCTTCTCAAGATTTATAACTCAAAATTGCGTTCAGGCTGAATTATAGACATGAGCAAATCAACTCAAGGTCTCAATAACAATATAGAAACTCAATACTCAGAACTCAAGAACTCGTAATTTAATGATACTTCTCATCTCAAGAATACTCAATTCATAGGATTCATATTGAAATATAGACATGAACGAATCTACTCAAGAATCTTAATGCATAACATATAGCAATTCAATAATTAGGAATAGAATTTCAAAAAGATTCAAGAACTCAAAATCCACTCATCTAAAAAATACTCAAATTATTTAGGGATAAAATCCTAGATTACTCTTTTACTGATTTGAAAATAGATGTACGGCGTGAGGACGAACTAGTCCAACACTATGATAGCCTTACATACCTAGAAGAACAAGGTTCTTGAAGAATCTTAAAGAAGAACTTGATTAGATGCCTTGAAACTCTAGCTTGAAGGATAATTCTTGAATTAGTTTCTTGAAACTCTATGGCCAAAAATTAGAATTCTCATTAGTGATTCATAATTGTATGAAGAAAATTGAGTTGGAAAGAATGAAATTCTTGGAGAAGGACTTACCTTGAAGAAGAATCTTGAAAAAGATTGAAAGAATCTTGAATTGAAGTCTTCTACTTTGATTTTTTCTTGGGGTTTGAGAGAGAAGAAAATGGAGATTAAAGGATGAAAATCTGATTGTTTTGATCCTTTAATTAGTCAAGAAATTCATTTAGGATTTTCTTAGAGGTAAAAAGACAAAACGACCTTTTTAAATATTTTCCATCGGCTAATTCGATACTGTACTGTAGCAGATTACTTAAATGGTCATAAATTTTTACTCGAAACTCGAATTGTTGTGAAATTGGTGACGTTGGAAAGAAGATTCAAATACCTTTAATTTGATAGGTTATGATCCACGTAACTCTTTATATTCTAAGAGATATGACCATTTGAAGTTGACCCAGGTTGAATCTTACATCAAAACTTAATCAGTATGGAAGATTTCAACTCAACTTAGTGCTAGGAGATTTTAGTAACAGTAATTCATATCCAAATTCATTCCCACACTAAAGAATTGACCTTTAGACATATGAACAATTTAAAAATCACCCTATACGATCTTATTCACAAATAAAGAATGGTTCAAGTCTTAACTTAGAAATTTTTGGGGTGTTATACAATATATACCTAATTTTAGTATTGTTGTATTTAAATCTCTTCTCGTACACATCTCTTGATATTTTTCAGCCTTTTGAAAAATGTCAAATATTCAAAATGTTAGAGTACATTATTTTGAACGGTGAAATCATTCTTAAGAATGATATTGTACATTATAATTGTCCACCACAGTCTAATATTAAGTTTGCAATTACAACTGAACTACTTCATATTATTCTTTGTGATATATAAAAGAAAAAAAAAAATCAGTAGGCAAGAGTATAAACTATCTATAATAGGGAGATATTCAATATTTTTTCACCATATATTAAAATTTAGTCAATTGAGGCGAGCTAATAAACAATGTAGAATTTTTGACCGATTTTTGAAGATGTCGAGTGATTTTAGAGACCAAACCAGTTTATACATACTTGAAATGTATTGTCAAAAAAACTTGTAGGACTCTTTGTGAAGCCCGAAGTCTCTCTTACTCGTGCTAATACTTATCCTGACATTAGAAAAACATGTTGGATTTTAAAAGGTGTGAATAGAAAATGACGAGTTGCGACTTTTATGAAAAGTTGTGATTTTTATGAAAAATTGCGACTTTTATGAAGAGTTGAGACTTTTATGAAGAGTTGCGACTTTTATGAGAAGTTGTGACTTTTATGAAAAGTTGTGACTTTTATAAAAGGTTGTGACCTTTTCGAAAGATTGTGACTTTTCCAAAGGGTTGTGACCTTTCCGGTAAGGCACAATAAGAACCTTTTCACACTACTCTTTGTTTTCTATAAATTGAGGGATTTCCTCTCATTTTAAGAGAACTAATTTTCCTGGACTTCTTCAACTACTACTAAATCTAGTATTCTAAGTATACTTTACTGTCGTTGAGTGGTTCGCTAACACCGTAGTTTTAGGTATCGATACACCGGTGAATAAGATTGTTCTATCCTGGGAGAATATATTTCATTAACCTCGGGTACTTGAGGGGAATAATTTCCTTAAGGGGACACTGTGCATTCACTGGGCTCAATTTTCTTTCGTTGAGAAAAATATTTTTATATTGTTTCTAATCTGAATCTGATTCTATTTTCTTTACTAGTTTTAGTTTTCTAGTTTTGAAAATACTCTTTAAACTTTGTTGTTTCTTACCAAGTTCTTCAAAGTTTTGTTCTAAGTAGCTTAGGAATACAAGATGAGCAACAATCTTAAGGAAATTATTATATTGTTGGTATTTCTAGTATTGTACTAATTGAGAGAAACAGATCATGGAAGTAGAAGATTAATGCATTACTTCTCCAGAATTCAGTACTTTGTTTAGCAAGGTCGAAGTGAGAATGTACTAGAAGAATTGGTGGTTTTTCGGTTAAAGATTACACCAGGTAACCTTCTTATTATTTCAGTTAACAATTTTGATATTTATCATGTATGTCTTTGAAAAAAGATCTGCAAACCATATGATTTTTGAATGAATTTTCCTTGGCAAAAAATGTTGCCTTTAAAATTCTTTAGTTTGCAGAATGAGAGATGTACATTTTTGTTTGATAAAATAGTATGTCAAAATTTTATAGTTGGAAGGCTATTTGAAAATAAAAGCATATCTATGTGATAATCTAAGAATATGTTTAATTCTGTTTGGAGAAAAAAAAACTTTTGTAGTTTTGTACTCAATGTGAAATTTGATTGTGTCTGATTTTTGTAGACTAAAAAATTTTGTAGTTTTCTACTCTGGATAAATTAGACTATGCAATTGGTTTGAAGAATATGAAAACTTTATATCATAAGTCAATGTTGTACTTTTGATTTTCACTGTTATATAGAAATAAATTGTACAAATTTTTTTGTCTTTATTGTTAGTATTTTAAATACTAAGTGGTATGTCTATTTGTGATAGAGGAAAAATATCAGTGACTATGGAATGAACTTTGACATTGTGTAAAGATTGTTAAATGAAATTGACGCACTATTATTCTTTTGTAGAATAATAGTTTCAAAAGAGGTTTCATGTTGACATGACACTTCTATAGCATGAGAAAAAAAATATGTGGAAAAACTATTTTCAAATACTTGAAAAATATTTTTGGGATCACATTTAAAATGTGGGGGGTTCTTTGCTTATGACAAAGATAAAATTAGACTTAGTGTCTAATTTAAATTTGGAGCACAAGATATGAAATTTGATGACACTTTTGTATTATGTTAGACACATAAAATTCTTGGAGTATATTTGATATTGTGGTCGTTGAGTTTCTCTTTTACTAGTATATGGTATAACTAGTATGAAACTATCAAATTATATGTATACTTGTTCAAAATGATTGAGTTCTTTTATGAAAATGTGTCACTTAAAATGTTGTGATTTTTCATGAAAAGATATGTCTATTAAATATAACTATTTGTATAGACATGAATATTGGTGAATAGTCATTTGTCATGTTTTGTAAAGGAAGCATTTGGACTATATTGCCTTTATTGGACCTGATGAAACTTTGTTCATGGGTAGTTCTATAACAATCAAATTGAAAGTTATGGAAAGGTCCTTTCGTAAAGGACATTTGACAAGGTGATGACTCTAAACAATGTTTGTATCGCACAAAATTATAAAAAATAGGAACAAATATTTGTGAGAAAAAGCTACCTTGCGAAAAGCTTTTCAAACTCAATATTTTTATTTGTTCTTACTTGCTTGAGTCAAACTGTTTGTGACATGAGCACTTGGGACATGTCAATTACAAAACCTTGTAAGAAAAACTGATCAACTTAGAAGTTTTGTCTAACTTTGAGTGCAATAAATTAAAATGTCAAGTTTGTATGAAATCTAAGTATGTTGAGCATTCTTATAAATCTGTTGAAAGGAATTCTAATCCCTTAGAGTTGATTTACACTGACATTTGTGATATAAAGTCAACACCATCTCATGGTGGAAAAAAAGTATCTCATAACTTTTATTGACCATTGCATTTGATACAGTTATGTTTATTTGCTGAATAGTAAGGATGAAACAATATAAATTTCTAGGCAATGTAAAATTGAAGTTGAAATCAGTTGGGAGAAAAGATAAGAAGTGATAGGAACGGAGAATATAAATTTCCTTTTGCAGAAATATGTTTGAAAAGTGGATTTATCCATCAAACTACTGTCATATTCACCTAAATTTAATGGAATTGCAAAATGGGAAAACAAACCGAACTTTGAAGAAAATGATGACTGCATTACTTATAAATTCAGGTTTACCACAAAACTTGTGTGGAGGAACTATCCTTACTGCAAAAGGGAACAACAAAAAGTTTTGTCTTTTCAGAAAGAAAGCAATTTTGTTTGTTCAGGACACATTCTATTCCATATTAGCAATGGAAAGGAAGGAAATCCAACTTGAAATATTTCAAAGTGTGGGGTGTCTAGCCAAAGTCCAAGTTCTTATTCCTAAAAGGATTTAAATAAGACCTAAGAACCGTGGACTGTAAAATTAGACTAGAGTAGTCTAGTGAAAGGTATAAAAGACCTTGGAAAGAACAAACGGAGAATGTACTTAATAAAGAGATTCAGACGTGTAGTAAATGTCAAAGGACATCTACTACCTTCAGATCTGATTTTGTAACATTTTCTATGTCTTATGTGGACTCATCCTTTGGAAAGATGGTGTCAATAGTGAGATTGGTTCAATCTTGACCAATCCTATTGAAAGCTGGTTGATCTTCCTCCAGAAAATAAACTTTTGGGTTCAAACTGAATCCTCTGAAGGAAAATGAAAGTCGATGGAACTGTTGGCAAATATAAAGCAAGACTTTTTGTCAAAGGCTTTAGAAAAAAATAAGGTTTTGATCTTGTCGACACATACTCGTCCGTAACTAGAATTATATTCATTCGGATGTTAATATTAATAGTTGCAGTATATGACCTCCAAATTCATCAAATGAATGTGAAAACAACTCTCTTAAATGGAGAATTGGAGGAAGAAATTTACATGGAACAATCCGAGGATTTTGTGGTTCCTGGTAAATAAAAGAAAGTGTGCGAACTTGTTAAGTCACTTTATGGACTAAAACAAGCACCCAAACAATGACATAAGAAATTTGACCAAACCGTGTTGGCAAATGGATTTAAGAATGATGGAAGTGATAAATGTGTCTACATTAAAATCACACAGTCATTGTTTGTTTGTATATTGATGACATGTTGATCATCAATAGAGACAGTAATGACATAAGTGCTACTAAACGTATGCTAGAAAACAAGTTTGATATGAAAGATCTAGGAGTTGCTGATGCGATCTTAGGTATAAGAATTCTTCGAAATCCATAATGTTTAGCATTGTCACGGTCTCATTGCATTGAAAAGGTATTTGACTAGTTCAAATATTTGGATTTCAATATTGTCAAGACTCCAATAAATGTGAGCTTTGCATTTCAAATAAGTGAAGGAGAAAGTGACTCACAATTGGATTGTGCTAGAGTATTGGAAAATATGTTGTGTATCACGAAGTGTACGCGATCAGAATCAAACTGAGTCGGTTCAACGAGTGATCCCAATCAAACTCATTGGATGGCAATGAAAAGAGTTTTGGGGTATTTGAAACATACTTAAAACTTTGTCTTGCATAATAACAAATATCCAACAATATTGAAAGAATGTAGTGATGCAAATTGGATCACCGGATAAGTGAAGTAAAATCCACGAGTGTATATGTATTTACTCTTGATGGAGGTGCAGTCTCTTGGAAATTTCCAAACAGACATGTATCGCTAGCTCTACAATGATCTCTGAGCTTGTCGCTCTAGATAAGGCCGGTGAATAAGTTGAAAGACTCCAGAATTTCTTGATAGATATTCTTTTTGGCCCAAACCTTTGGCATCAGTATGCATACACTTTGATAGTCAAGATGCAATAGGTAGGGCATGGAACATAATGTATAACGAAAAGTCTCGTCATATAATATATAGACATAATATCGTTAGAAAACTACTCTCTAGTGGAATTATGACAATTAACTATGTAAAGTCAAAGGATAATGTGTCGGATCCACTTACAAAAAGGCCTAACTAGAGAGAAAGTTGAAAGATCATCTACGGGAATGGGTTTATGGCTTAGGACAAGTCATTATGGTAGTAACTCTACCTAGCAGACTGGAGATCCCAAGAGCTAGGTTCAAGGAGAAAAACAAAGTTGTGACTGACGGTTCAGAATTGTCAACCAACCCAATTCATTCTCATGAGGAAGACAATGTTCAAGAATAAGAATACAACATTAAGGCTTGTTAATGAGTTAATAAAACTTAAAGTTTTTATTGATTTTTTAAGTTTGGCAAATTTGATCAAATAGTATATCTATGCGATAACACGGTTAGAAATCACCTATGTGAGTGTGAAGAGTAAGCTGCTTCAAAGAGGATGATTGGCAAAAGCCTATCTCTCTATAAACTCATCAAACCAGGAGGTGTTCATGGCTTAAACGAACACAACCGTAAAAATCATAAATCGTAAAGGGTTGATTGTGTCAAAGCTTGACGGATTAAAGATATCAAATCTACCGATTGACCGAGTATATCCGACATATATTCACTATGGAAAGTTCAAAGGGAAACCTACTTATCCAGATGCAATTAATTCTTGCTTGTAAAGTATACATACTTGTCCATTTCTTTGTCTTGGAGCCATTTTCCATTCATGCGGGGAGATTATTGGGTTTTAAAAGGTGTGAATGTGTCATGACCCAGACCATCGTGATTGGCACCCACACTAACCCTCCGGTGGGAGAACCATTACTAAAATCCAAACCAAGCAACTAATCCAAAAACTAAGGCATTTGAGTCACGAAAGCAAGTTAAAAACTAAGGGAAGAAATAGAGTTCCCATAAACTCCAACAAAAGTCTAACAACGAACTAAACAATGCGGAATAAATAACCTAGAACCTGAAAGTCAATGTACCAAAACATCTAAACAATGAACCAAAGTCTAAACAAGAAGGGATACAACCCCAAACTAATGAACTAATAACTAATTAGAAAAGTCTAAATCCGAAATGGTGGACATAGATGAAAGAGAACCCATGGCAACCCAGAAAAATTGGCTCACCCTTGAATTCGAAAGGATCACTGATCTTCTAGACGAGGTCTGTCAATAGCCACTTGAAGATATCCTGTACTCAACAAAAATAAGAGCAAGTGCAATATCAGTACACAACCACAGTGTACTAGTAGGATCACACGGCTATCCCAGTAAGTGCAACATGCATAAGTCTATATAACAATATAATCACATGCATATATCGAACATATACAATATTATCAACAGTTACGAACAACGAACTACTTCACATTTCTCAAGATACAATTATGACAACTCATTAGTCCTCTCATGGAACCCAAACCCAAACAGTTAGTATACCGGAACGTGGTACCCGATTCAATAATTATGCCGAAACGTGGCAACCGATCTCATAGTTATGCCAGAATGTGGCAACCGATCCCATAGTTATGCCGGAACGTGGCAACCGATCCATTCAACACACCACAATCACAATCACAAGTATATTCTCAATATCATACATTTAAGTCATGATTCATGGCATTCATCTTTCTTTATCTCATTTACAACAAGTGTGATCAATAATGCAACATTCATATACATACAAGTATCATAATGAAGCAAGAACGAACATACATCACACAATCATAAAATCACAACCATCACCTACCTCGAAACAAGCTTGAAACCCTAAGAAACTTGATCCCTCCCTTTCCAAATTCGTTCCGCTTGTTCTTGGTCTACAAACAATCATAAAAATATGGGAATCAATAAACAATCACTAATTACCCGAATTGCTAACAATTCTATGAACCCTAGATCATACCCATGATCCCAAGTATCCAAAATAGGATTTTTTCCACCATAGAATATAGATCCAAAACCTTCCCCATCGATAATTACCCATTATATTACGTTCTACGGATCAAAAAATGGCTTCAGGGAGTGAAAAGTTTACCTTTAGCCTCAAGAATGGTGGAAAACTGTCAAGAGTCACTGGGGTTCGTTCCTTAGCTCTAAAAACCGAAAAGTGCAGAATAAAGTCGTTTAGGGGTTTATCTACGACTTTAAGTGGCGTTTGGCCCGCCACAGCTGCCCTCACCCGCTTCAGCGGCACTTCCAAAGCGACAAAACCCAGCGCCAAAACGGCTTGTATGAAATAGTGAGCTATTTTAATAATTTCAAGACCCCCATTTCACAACACTCATTAACCAACAATGCTCAAAAAATATTGTTCACGCTAAGATCGATTCCGGGAGTTCTACTCACCCGAATTCCATTCCGTAAAGTCGTACGGATTCTTTAACGACTTATCTAACTACTCATGTAATTAAAATCATAAATAAGTCACCCGATTGCTACCAGATTTCCCTGCACCTTAATGACTCCGATTCCATCCAAATCTGAACTAGGTTGGGAAATTTCACGTTACTACGAAAAAGTTTTTTGACCCAAAAATTTTCCCCGTTGGCTTTTCTATAACGATGGAATCCGGTCGTTACAATAGATACCAATTTACCCATCACTCGTCCCCGAGTGACAAACTTAAGAAAAATAGGCTAAGGAAGGAATGAAGTAGTACCTGAATCGACGAACAATTGGTGATACTTGTCTCGCATGTCCCTCTCGGTCTCCCAAGTAGCTTCCTTGACTTGACGATGTTTCTATTGATTTTTCACAAACTTAATCTCCTTGTTCCTCAGCTTATGCACATCACGATCAAGAATTGCAACCGGTTTCTACCTATATTGGAGGTCTTTGTCTAACACAATTGAGTCCCACTTAATGATATAATCCCCGTCACCATGATACCTTTTTAGCATGGACACATGAAATATCGGATGAACTCCCGATAAATTAGGAGGTAAAGCCAATCTATACGTTATCGGTCCCACACATTCAAGAACCTCAAAGGGACCAATGTATCGTGGACTTAGCTTACCTTTCTTGCCGAATCTCATCACCCCATTCATGGGTGATACTTTAAGAAGAACATTCTCACCGGTTTGAAACGCCATGTTTCTTACCTTATGATCCGCATACTTCTTTTTTCTACTCTGGGCTGCTAGAAGCTTAGCTTGAATTCTCATCACCTTATCTTGAGCATCCTTCACTAAATCGACCTCCAATGGTTTCACATCTTCAGTCTCAAACCATCCTATGGGTGATCTACATCCCCTCCCATAGAGTGCCTCAAATGGTGCCATATCTATGCTGGAGTGATGACTATTGTTATAGGAGAATTCACACAAAGTAGGAACTTGTCCCAATGTCCTCCAAAATCAATCACACATGCCCTCAACATGTCTTCTAACACTTAAAATAGTCCTCTCTGACTGCCCGTCTATCTACGGATGGAAGGCTGTACTAAAAGTGAGTTGTGTGCCCAATTCATCATGCAATTTTCTCCAAAACTTGGATGTGAATTGAGTACCACGGTCTGAGATGATAGAGAAGGGAACCCCATGCAACCTCACTATCTCTTTCACATAAACTTTGGCCAATTGGTCATCATTATAATTTATTCTTACCGGAATAAAATGGGTTGACATAGTCAATCTATCAACCACTACCCAAATAGAATCAAACTTTTCCAAAGTCTTGGGAAGACCAACCACAAAATCCATGGCTATCCTTTCCCACTTCCATTGCGGAATTGGCATCCTTTGAAGCAAACTTGCAGGCCTTTGATGTTCATATTTCACTTGTTGGCAATTTTGACACTTAACCACAAACTCCGCTATATCCTTCTTCATGCCCGGCCACCAATAGATTCGCTTCAAATCTCGGTACATCTTTGTCACACCCGGATGAATAGAATATCGCAAACCATGGGACTCTATCAACAACTTTTGAATCAAATCATCAACTCGAGGAACACAAATATTTCCTTTGAAACTAAGTACACCTTCCGCATCGAGAGTGGTCTCTTGTGCCTTACCAATCACAGTCTTCTTTCTAAGCTCCTCCAAGTTTTCATCTTCAAATTGTTTGGCCTTGATCTCATCAGTGAATGTGGGACTCACTTCAATGCTAGCTAACACCCCACCTCTTTCTGAGATGCCCAACCGCATGAACTTAGACTCTAGGGTCTGAATTTCCTTAGCCAAAGGTCGTCTGGTTATACTTAAGCAAGCTAAACTACCCATACTCACCGATTTTCGACTCAAAGCGTCTGCCACCACATTAGCCTTGCCCGGATGGTATTGAATGGTCACATCATAATCCTTGAGTAACTCCATCCACCTTCTCTGTCTCAAATTGAGATCCTTTTGAGTGGACACATGCTGCAAACTACGATGATCCGTAAACACTTCACACTTAACACCATAGAGGTAATGCCGCCAGATCTTAAGAGCAAACACTATCGCTGCCAACGCTAAATCATGTGTTGGATAATTCCTCTCATGCACCTTCAATTGACGCGAGGCATAAGCTGTAACATTCTTATCCTGCATCAACACATCACTCAAACCAGAATGTGAAGCATCACAATAAACAATAAAATCTTTACCTTCAACCGGTAATGTTAGAATAGGTGCGGTGGTCAAGAGAGTCTTGAGCTTTTGGAAGCTCTCTTCACATTCTTCAGTCCATTCAAATGGTATCTTTTTTTGGGTGAAATTAGTCAAGAAAGTGGAAATAGAAGCAAAGTTCTTCACAAATCAATGGTAGTAGCTAGCGAGCCCAACAAAACTCCTAACTTCCATCACAGAGCTAGGCCGAACCCAATTCTTAACCGCCTCGATCTTTTGAGGATCTTCCATTACCCCTCCTTTCGAAACTACATGTTCCAAAAATGCAACAGAAGTTAACCAAAATTCACACTTCAAAAATTTAGCATACAACCTTTGTTTCCCAAGAACACCCTGAACAATACGAAGATGGTCGGCATGCTCTTCCTCACTTTTCGAATAAACCAAAATATTGTCAATAAAGAGTATGACGAAAGAATTAAGAAATGGCTTGAACACCCCCATTCATTAAACACATAAAAGTTGCAGGCACATTAGTCAAGCCAAAGGACATAACTAGAAACTCGTAGTGCCCATAGCGAGTCCTAAATGCCGTCTTAGGCACATCCTCAGGCCTAATTTTTAATTGAAGATAGCAAGACCTTAGATCAATCTTGGAGAAAATTGATGCACCTTGCAATTGGTCAAAAAGATCATCTATTTGAGGCAAAGGATACTTGTTTTGAATAGTGACCCTATTGAATTGCCGGTAATCTATACACATTTTCATACTACCATCCTTTTTCTTAACAAAAAAAACTGGAGCACCCCATGGAGAAGCACTAGGGCGAATAAATCCCTTATCAAGAAGCTCTTGGATTTGAGCCTTAAGCTCTCTTAATTCTTCTAGAGCCAAGCAATATGGAAGGATAGAAATGGGATGAGTACCAGGCTCCAAATCAATGCAGAAATTTATATCTCTATCCGGAGGCATATGATACGCTCAAATTACATCTCCCTAAAAATGTATAAGCGATCGTTATCAAGTAAAGAACCCAACTTGTAGGTTGGGGTCGATTCCACGAGGAATATGATTTAGACTTAACCTTAACTTACGATTATATTCGTTTAGCCACCTTATTTCCCAGACAAGAAAGTAAAGGGGGGTTTTTGTGTAACAATAACTGATTGTTGTTTAGAGAGCAAGTAAACAAGATTCGAACTTTAGTTGTTTTTAATGAGAGAAAGAAACTAGGGTGTAAGTATTCCCCATAAGCTCATAACGCGGTAATCCTAGTAATAATAATCCTTTCCTAGTGTATCACATGCAAAGTGGTAAGTTGTGTATCCCTAGGTGCTTGGTCCGCCAAATAGAGAATTTCACCCCGCACCTTGGTTCGGCTACGTGTGTATAATTTACTAACCCTTACCTTTACCTCATACTAGACATCACATCAATGTATGACTTAGTTTTCACCCTCGCACAAATTGACATTAGACTATTAGATAGTATCACACTAAATTTATGTTGATAATTCTTTTCTTATTAACTACCTTCTTGGTCCGGCAAGTAGCAACAAGGCGAATCCTAATGTTGGCCACCGTTAAAAAGACTTCTAAACGAAAGAATTATCAATGCATGCAACAACACAACTCAAGAATTACTTAGTTACTATTCATACTTTGTTAATCGTTCATTGTTCTCACAACCCTAGTTGTGGATTTTGTTACCCATGCTAGCAAGAACACAATTCATAAT
>JAJOOS010000378.1:0-57925 GCA_029582725.1 Solanum chiquidenum
CCTTATTTCTGGATATTTCTCAAGCTGGTCCTTTTGGTGTACCCGATCTAGCTCGCCTAAGTGACTTGGTGACGCACCGACTGGTTTGGTGAGTCTTTCTGCAACTTGATTTCTGCAATTTTCTTGAACATTTTCTATCATTTTTCAATTTGTTTTGCAGATATGGCTGGGACAAATTTGGATGATAGTGGCATGCCGCCCCGCAAAAGGGCACGGGGCATTATTATAAATGAGGGAGAAGCTGATTCAACCACAACAAGCAAGAAAGCACCTCCGAAGAGAGGTAAAGGCAATGGCAAGGTACCCGTAGGTGAGAGACTGGAGCACAACTCCGACAGAGATGGGGAATCCTTCGATTCTCAGGCTTCATTCTCTGAGCCTGAGGATGATCAATTGCTACAGACCCGGCGAGCAGAGATTCGTGCAAAAGCTTGTCCAAATCTATCTAGGATTCTAGTGTCGACCCCTCCTGCTACAGATTCAGTGCCAGCTCCGGCACAAACGGTGGTTCCAGCACCACTAGTTCAGGGTCCTCCTCCTCGGTTACTCAACAGATTAAAAGTCAAGGGATTGAGGACCATTCTAGAAGAGAAGATGTTTTCAACAGATGGTGTAGTGGACAGATACCCTCATGTGTGGGACACTCTCCGATTCCACAGGTTTGATATCTTCACCAGGCCCGTGGCCCATACATTCGTACATGGGTCCGAGAGTTTTATACGGCTTATAATGACCTGGTGCCAAAAAGAAAGAAAAAGGCCAGCGCCTTCAGACCGGTAGAATATGTGGTAGCTTGGGGGAGGACAATGTGGTGCGATAGTAATGAGATAAACATTGTATTTGACAGGGCCACAAATATCGAACACGCGTACCAGAGTATGATCACTTCACAGACTCTGGATGACCTGAAGGGTTGGCTAGCTCCCTTCATTTCTATCACCACCCCGAAGTGGATTGAGGAAAGAGAACCTATTGAGAAGACGAATTTGAATGTAGCATCTCGATACTGGTTTGGCTTTATTAACAGCTCAGTCATGCCATCACAGAATGAATCCATTCTCCACCACCAAAAGGCGGCCTGTCTTAGATCTATTATGGCCAAGAAGCGGCTGAATCTAGGGTTGATTATAGAGCAGGAGACGGCCGTGAGGGGTAATTAACGTCAGACGCCCCTTTTATTGCCAGTGCTTATTTTAAAGTTGTGTCAGTGGGCTTGAGTTCCTCTTGACAAGAAGAGGGATGTTGAGGTTACACCCACATCCTCCACCCACATCCGGTGCATAGAGGCTGAGTTCTCATGGGAGGAGGCGGATAGGAGGAGAGCAGCTCCGGTGAATACATCCCCGGAGGTTGAAGTTGATTCTATACCTGCAGAGGCAGCTTTTTCTACTCCGACCTCCAGGCATTCAGGTACATCTACTCCCACTCCTTCCCAGGCCCCAGGTTCTTCTACTGCCTCCCAGCCTCCTAGAGCTACTTCAGATACCAGTGCCTCAAGGCCTCCGATCACTCAGGCCATGCTCCTCAAGATGGGGTACCTAGCCCATTTTACCGATGTGCGGGCTTCCCAGCTATAGGCCGAGGTGCCCTGGATGATTGAGAGAGCCATTACACCTGCTTTGACACCTCTCTACATTTCCATTGATACTCTCACGACGAGAGTAGAGATTTGTGAGAGAGGATAAGGGCTTACTACTGAGGTTACAGCTTTGAAAGCCGAGGTTTTTGAGGTGAGAAAGGATGTGGGCCATCTGAAGACCACAAACTTTACTTTACTATTTGAGTCAGCAGAGGTTCCTGATGTTCCGGATGCAAATGTCCCGGCTAGTTATGATATGCCTCCAGCTACCACCTGAGATGAGACTATGGATGATGTGGTTGCTGCTGAGTCAGAGGTGGAGACAGATGAGGAGCAACTTGATGTTCAAGATGCGACCATTTTTGGGGACCTGCCTGATTTAGAGGAGGCGATAGTACAGGCAGTCTTTTAGACATCATTGATAGATACCTCGAGGGCAAGCTGTAGCAGAGCCACAATTATTGAGACTCCGAGCACTGATGCCCAATCCTATAGTGTGACCCCAGGAAGTGATGCCTCCACAGATGGAGTTATTGAGTAGACAGGATTATTTTTACCTCCCTCTCTATTGTTTGTATTATTTATCTTTGTTTTAGTTGCATATGAAGGCAACTACTTTTCTTTTTGTGGGTGGGGTGAGGCATTTCCATACCTACATCTTGTGATTCTGTTTTGTTTGTGAATATTAGGTTTTGTGATCTATTTATATCTTTTGGATGTTTGAGCTTGTGGCTCCTTATTTTGAATGGAATTGGTTCTGACCTATTTTTCAAATTTGTGCCACCTCTATTATTTGTGATTGTGGTTGTTCTTGTGCGAATTTGAGTATCATTTATGACCAATACCGATGACTTAAATAGTGCTTTTAATTGAACAAAATGAATGTGCGGCTATAATGAGGCCAATGAAGTTTCATAGTCAATGTGTGAACTTTTAGCATCTCATTGTGACTAGCTGGTTATCAAATGAGTCTTTTGTGATGAAAATTGCACACTAGCTAAAAAGTGTAGAATCTTGTTTGATATTGGTGTCAATGCCATGTGTGATGAGATTACTTTGAACAATTGTTTGATGACACCTAGAATTTGCCCCGTTGGTCCAGTTGAGTAAGTGATGTAAGCACTTTAAATGATCTTAGGCAACGATTTGGCCAACTTTATGAGATGTGTGAACCTTGCTTGAACCCTCCTGAGCCTTATCCTTTTCTTGAAAGAAACTTGAACAATTGTAATCCCTATTTTTCTATTTAACCATAACTTTCATTAAGTGTGGTTTGTGTGAATAGCCAACTTAGGTTAAAAGCCTAAGTTGGAGGTGTGGTGAAAAGAAAAGAAAAATCAAGAAACGTGAGAAATCCCCCTGTGGGTAATAGTTTTGAAAAAAATGGAAATCCTCCATATAAAAAAAGGAAAAGAGAAAAGAAGCAAAGAAAAAGAACAAAATAATTGTGAAATAAAGTGAGGAAATTTGTAAAAAAATGGGGTGTCTGGTAATGCATATGAAGTTGAATAATAGTGTGGATTATGAGCATGTTTGAAATGTTAAAGAAAAGGAGGAAAGTGATGTTCAGGCCACACTTCATGAAGGTAGAAGTCACTGAGCCTAAATGACCATACCTTGACACTCAACCCCGTTACAAGCCATGAAAAGACCTTTGTAATCTTGAGTGAGCTGAAACGAATGTTGATTGGACAGTAAGGGAAAATCTATGAGTGAAGTCATTCATGTGTTCATCTTTGTGAGTGTGAGAGTCGTATGTGAAGACTTTTTGAGACTCAATTTGGATATTTTGCGAGTGGGTTTCGAATTTTCTGCAAATTGAAGCCTTGTAAAGGCTTAATTACTCTTACCCAGTTGATGGCTAATCGATTCAGTAACTTTTTTTAAAAAAAAATTATGATGTTTGGCTAAAACCCCAACTCTTGGGGTGTGATCATGTGATTATGGGTTGAATTAGTTTGTGGGTATTTTTAATTACTAGTTTAAATGCTATATTAAAGTGGGTTTAATCATTAGCTGAGGTTTTAATTTATGAATTGTAGTTGCAAATGTAGTTCTAATTTTGTGTTCTTAGATTGCGAGATAGAGATGTTTTTGAACCAAAGCTTTTGATTAATGGTTTGTAGGTATTGGGTTGATTTGGGTTCAGCTCGAGAGAGTGAATCTTAAACCCAATCCTACCCATCTTGCGAGAGAGAGAAGATGTAATAAGGTTATTGGTTGTTCCTAATTACTATGCTTGTTGATGTTCGAGAAAAATCACTTGAAGCGAAATAGTTGTTTGAGAGAAAGCTATTTCAATTATAGTCTAGCCTACCCATTGATATTTATCTATTTACTAGTAGTTTCAATTACCCATATATCGAAATTTGCCTATAATCGATCACATCCTAGGAATTCCTCTCCTGATTGTTATCTTAAATTGTTTGTGACTGCATTGTAGTTGATAATTGCAAACCAACCCCCCTTATCTGACATTTTTGTCACCCCTTTTAATTTTATTCATGTCTTTTTCGATAATTTCTCTTCCTATAACTAGTTAGATCACATTCGTATTTTTTAATTGAATTTGAACACGTACCGCTCCCAGTGGGATTCAACTCCAACTCAATTGTTGGGTTATATATTGCTTAATGATTGTTTACACCTACAATTGGATGAGGTGTGCTTGAAACGTTATTCATCATGAAGCAGCCTTGATAGGGCCAGATTCGGTTCATGATGCCATGGAAAAAGTTGAGCTCATTAGAGATAGACTTAAGACAACCTAGAGTCGTCGGAAATTTTATGCAGATGTAAGGAGAAGGGACTTAGAGTTCCAAGTTGATGATTGGGTTTTTCTGAAAGTGTCACCTATGAGAGGGGTAATGAGATTTGGCAAGAAAGGGAAGCTCAGTCCTAGATATGTAGTCCCTTACAAGTTATTGAAAAGAGTTGGTAAAATTGCTTATGAGTTAGACTTACCAGCAGAACTAGCAGCAGTGCATCCGGTCTTTCACATTTCGTTGTTGAAGAAGTGTGTCGCTGATCCCTGATGTTTGACGTAATCAAAGACACAACTTCCAATTCAAGTGTCAACGATCGCGTGTAGTAATATAACCCAACCGAATGGGTTGGGGTCGAATCCCAAGGGAGCGGTTAGTAATCGAGAATTAAATAGTAAAGGAAAATTATGTTCTAGTCAATCATAGCTATAAATATTTACGAGTAAAAGCATGATAAATCAAGAAGTGACACGAATGTCAATTATCAATGGGGGGTTTGTATTCAACTAATAAACAAAAATAGCAAGAATATAAAGATGCGATATATGGAGACGGGTTTCTTGGGATGTGATAGGAATATGGGACATAATAAACAACCGGGTATGCTATTGATAGTAAATTGCTGATTATTTGTAACTAAGCTAGACTTTAGTGGGGGTAAATTTTCTCTCGAACAACTTACCCCGAATCAACTCAGTTTCTCTTGAACACCGAGCTGCAGCAATTAAGCACAACCTTCGCCTTAGCCCATTCACTCTCTCGAGCTGAATATGTGGGAAAAGGTCTAGGATTCACTGTCTCGAGCTGAACCCACGACGACCCAATAACCACAAGCTATCAATTTAGTAGTTTTGGTTTTAAAACCTCTCTCTCGAGCAGGCCAAAAAGACAAAGTTGAAATCATATTTGCAACTACAATCCCATTAAGTTCAAACACAACTACTAAACGAAATCACATTTAAACAACAAATAGACTATCAATGAGCAATACCCAATAGTAAATTTAATCCATATTCACATAATCACACCCCAAGAATTGGAGTTTTAGCTAGACATGATAAAGAGATAGAAATTGATACCAAAAAGTGTTTCCATCAAATGGGTACGATAAACAATGTCCTTAAACACGTCTAACATGAAGATTCTTTGATGCCCACTTCCAATCTCTTGGAGATGAAAACCTTCAAAGCTCAAGAACAATGTCTCCCAAAAACTCTAAGAACTCAAACTGAAAAAATATTTAAAAAATCAGTAATAATTCGCTACAACTTGATACTAAGCTACATAATTAAATGGGTATTTATAGATTTTGAAAATTTGTGCTGCCAAGGACCATTCGGTGCAGTTAGTCAGGATCGCCAATGCACTCGGCGATCCGCCCTTTGGTCTGGTTCATCGCCTTTCAGCTTTTGCCTTCAGCATTTTCACATTTTGAATCATAGGGCAATATGGTGCTGCTTCGTGGAACTATTCGGTGACGCGCCGAATGCTCCCTTTTATCTCCAACTTGATATTTTCCTTCAGGGCTCAGCACACTCGTACATTAGGTGAGATTAAGGCCGTTTGGCAGTTCGCTCAATGGCTTCGGCGATCCTCAGGCCTTCTTTTCTTCGTTCTTTCAGCTGCCTTGTTCCTTTTTGCTCCATAGTGTCTATGCTTTGTCTCTAACTCTAAATACCCGAAACTCAAGTATTTACAACAGTTTTTGGGACAAAATATGTATTTGAGGACACTAAATCCATCAAAACACCCTAAAAGAGTCCAAATCGTGGACTCATCAATCTCGCATCAATAGTACCTTTAGAAAGTGTGGTTGTGAAGGATAGTCTCACTTACGAGGATGTGCCAGTTGAGATTTTTTATCGTCAGGTTTGAAGGTTGACAAACAAAGAAGTCACTTCAGTGAAGGTTTTGTGGAGGAGTTAGTCCATAGAAGGAGCTACTTGGGAAGCAGAAGCAGCTATGAAGGCCAAGTATCCTTATCTCTTTCCTTCCAATTCCATTCCAGCGTGAGGTAATAGTTCCTCTTCAGTTTTTCAGACACTCATGCGTAGATTCAGTCTTAGTATCATGTTCCATCAATTTATACTTGCATTTTCAGCGTATTTGCTTATTCTTGGAACTTAGTTCAGTCATAAATCAGTTTCCAGTAATTAGTGGTAGCGTTTATAGCTCTTTCCCTCCCTATTCAGCTAGTTTAGTCTTCACTCGAGGATGAATGTTCTTAAGGGGGAGATAATGTTACACCCCATATGCTAGAACTACCAAAATGTAGATTTCTGAAGTTACAGGTGCCACTGACGGGAACCACCCACAGATCGTAGGGTGACCCACGGTCCGTCCTGGTGGTCCGTGGTTCACCACCTGCAACCCTCCCCCAAAAAAAAATCCAAAAATTATTCTAAGGCACGACCCACAGACCGTAGGTCAGACCATGGACCGCAGTCAAGGTCCGTGGATCAAGGCCCCAGAACTTAATCCCAGAACCCCGTCAACGGTTAACCAATACGGACCGTTGTTCCATTCATGGTCCGTTGGTCAGTTCCGTCGGTGGCCCCAACAATTTTTAAGTCATAAGTCGTTTGGTCTTTTCCCTATGCGTTGGACCCATAAACTACGTCGTTTAACCCCTAAACTACGTACTTTTGGTCAGTTTTAGCCCAGTAACTAAATTATAACTTACCCCAGTGAACTCATTCTCCAAAATTCATCGAAGTTGAACGAAAAGAAGGAGAAAGAGTCGACCAAGCCTTAATCCAAGAACGCAATAGGTTTTCATCAATTCCAGCCCCAAAATGGAAAGATTTCTCTGTGGAATTCATCACCAGGTATGTGGATTTCACTAGTAGGTTCCTCTCACCCATTAGGCACCTAGAATTCAGTCAGATTTTTGATTCCCTTCATATTACCTAGACCTCGGGTTTCTCGAATTTCAGCAAGTTATTATGAAGTAGCTACTTTATTGTTCCTAATCAGATTATCATGATTTTAGTATTGTTTTGTGTACATTCTTCCATAAATTAAGAACCCTAGCTATGTAGTTCTTTTAGTTCATGAATTACACATGCTAGGTCAGTTATCTCAGTTATACATGCCTCATATTTGAATGTTTCATTATTAATTAGCACATTAATGTTGCATTTTCAGTTAGCATGTCAATATTTTGAGTTATCCAGTGTTATAGAAATCCTGTCATAAATTGTTAATTACATAATCAATTGGGAGTAGCTTAATACCGAGTGGACTAGGGTCAGTCATCCTCGAGTCCCAGAACTATGTGCCCCCGTAGGTTTATAAGTTCCCTCTGTGGGCATTACATTTTAGTGATCACACCAGTCATGCCTCTATACCTCTAGCAGGGTATATTGGGTCCTCTCGATAGGGCGTATACATCGGACTTCATAGTTAGCTAATGTGGTTTTATGTCGGTTATTAGTAGCTCCCTTACAAATAGATTCTATTGCATTGACCATGTTATCAGTTACAGTCAGATTTCAGTCTTGGCATGTTATAAACTTGGTCATCGCATTCAGTTAGTTCATGTTTAGTATTCTCAGTATATTATCATGCTTATCTTATATCATTGTTCAGTTATATGTTTTGTTCAGTTATGTATCTTGTTCAGTTTTATTCTATCGTGCATGCTCAGTACCTTTCAAGTACTGACGCATACTCTGTGCTACATCTTCTCGTGATATAGGATCAGATCCTCAGCTTAAAGATCAAGCATAGATCGGTTCCCGATCTCCAGTTCATCAACATCAGTGGTGAGTCCTCATTCTCCGAGGACGATAGACATGTTTCTTTTCCACATTTCAGTCTTTAGTTTCAAATTTGCTAGATCTAGATGGGGCAAGTCCTAGCATTTCTAGTGAGTTAGAGGCTTTATTTTAGACATAGATAGATTCATTTTTAGCTTTGGAGTTTGATACTTCAGTTGTCATTAAACTCATAGTTCTTTTATTCATATAGTATTGGGTATTCCCCATCATTTCAGTTTATCTTATGATTAAGCTTCCGAATAATACTTTCTATTTAAGTTAACTTGAAGTATGCTTATGATATACCAGCAGGGTTAGCTTGGGGTCACTAGTCATCCTAGGTCCCGTGTCCGCGTCCTAGGGGTAGCTTCAGGGCATGACACTTTTAGTTGTAGTTTTTGTTCTTATGAACTGAAGTAGGGCGTTGATTCTTATTTTACTTTTCTCGAATGTCTTTGTTGATTCTGAGATGATCTTACATTGATTTGTTTGAGTCTAAGTTATTTTCTTCAATGTTTTCTTTTTCTGGAATTGGGCAGTATGTGTTTCCATTTTCGAGAGGATTTAAAGCTCGTTCAAACCTGTTTCTCTATTTGTGTTCTTCTCGAATTCATGGATTTTATACTCGCCTTAAGTTTGTATTGTTTGTTTGTTAAACTCCATTGATAATCTCCCGTCCATTTGTCGAAATAGTCCTCATGTTTTGTTAAGTGTTTTGAATATATCAAAAGGATTACCCTATTGCTTTTCCTTTCTTTTTTTGAAGCTTATCTTAGTTAGTTTTCATCCATATCAGTATATATATATATTCGTGCCAAAGTGTTAGGGTCTTCCTGTATTAACAGATTTCCTTTTCGATATAGGACTCATGTTCTGATTCTTCCACATCTCTACATTTTTTACCTGTTAGATGTCTTCCATGTCTAGCTAAACTGTGTAGTCTATGCCTAATGGTTCATTGTTCAAGAACCAGATGTTTTTTACTATTGATTTTGTTTTGACGTAATTCCTTGAATGAATCCATATTACTCTCCCCTCTTCATGGGTTGTGTATAGGATGTCCTAATCGTTTTGTTCATTCATTGTGTGTGTTTTCTCTCTTTTGTGATAGGCGAATTTTCCCTTTTTACTATTTTTATGATCTCTGTGAGCCTCGCACTTATCTGTAGCTGGTTTTGATAAGTTGGAAACATATAAAATTGTGAATGTGCAACTGTCTATTTGGCTCTTATCCCTCTTCATTTTCAGCATGTTTCTATAGTTTGTTGAGTATAGCATATGCTTCCTTTGTTTACTGTAATAATTCCAGGCATCTTTCTTTTTTTTAGGCTTGATTTAAAATGCCTTTAGTACTAAATTTGTTTCAGAAAATGATAAGTCGCTATGATTAAGATTATTTACTACGAATATCTTGTTGTCTTGAGTTGTTGATATAGGTTTGATATTTTGTTGCGTTATAATTCGGTTTATGAACTTGTATTGTCATGGAGGGTATTGCTTTCGATTTGGTTGGGATTGTTACTTGCTATTGAGTATTTTCTTTCTTTAAATGGCCTCCCTTCCTTTAATTTGCTGGAAGTTGTTTAGCTTAATTTTCCAATAATTCATCTATGCCTAATTCCTTGGAAATTGTGTCATTGATCAATCAGTTCATGATTTGGAAGCATGACTATATGTTAAATATGGTTGATAAGTTAATGTTGAGTTGTATTGATGTTATGCCACAAGTGTGTTGGGCCTCTTCATTTATTAATTTTATTTTTAAACTCCCTTGTTATGAGCAATGGATGTTAATTCTTTTCTTTTCTTCTTGTTTCATGTGATTTTGAGTGAGTCATCGAACTCCATTGCCTTCCTTTAATTTCTTTTGGGCCATAGAGGCCCGATTGCATTTTCTCGAGTCATATCTAAATCTGAGTCCCAACGGACTGATATGCAAAGTAAGAGAAGCATGTGTACAGGCTAAAAGCAGCAAATAAGGTTGGAAATTGGATTTACCAATTCTGGAAAGCTGAAAACAGGCTGAGATACAGTCTGTATACACCAATATACCTGTTGTATTCATACGAAAATACCATATACAGGGTCAAAAATACAGAAAGGCAGGTTGAAATGCAGAGATACAAACTTCAAATCAAAATACAGGTCTGGGAGTCAAAAAACAAGTCATATACATGGTGTATACATCATATATATGCATGGTGTATATCCTGTTATTTGAGAGTAAAAAGTGGGTCAAAAACCCAAGCCTTTTGCAGCAATGACAGGTTGAAGAAGAAACTAAATGAGGTGAACTTGCAGCTGGCCCATTATTTAACTTAGGACATGTTGAGCCCAATAGGCCCAAATTTAATGTTTCTTTCTTTACTCGTATTTATTTATTGTTTGTACTAACTAACTTTTTATTTGATTTAGTTTAATTTAGTTAAATTCCCAAGAGATAGTCATTTCTTCTTTTATGTTCAAATTGAATTGTTTCATATCACTTATTTTTACCTATTAGATATTTGTTAATATAAGAGTTATTTTTCTTAAAATCTCTTTAGTTAATGTCTTTTCCAAAAAATGAAAAATTGGGTTTTCTTTACTTAGTTAATATTTTCTAAAATTAATCAAATGTTTTAGTCAAATAGTTGGTCAACCGCAAGTTAGCAGACATTTTGAGGGCCTAACACCTTCTCGGAATATAAATTGAACCCCGAACCCTCTTTGGATTTCAAATGATTTTTAGTCTGTTTTAAGTCATTTGAAAAATCTTAAGTTTTCTTAATTTCTTTCAAAACTTAAGTGGCGACTCTCTTTGAAAATCGATTTTTCTTCAAAACGTAAGTCAAGTCAATTTTTTGAAAACAAGTCATTTTTTATTTTCCAAAACAAAAATGGCGACTCCACTTGGACTTAATTAAGTTCTAACTATAATGATTGGACTATTTGACTACTCGTTATTAATTGTTGAATTGTTTATATACTTTACTTGTTAAATTGCTATAAATTGTCATTGTATTCATGACATTTTTCAACATATATGTATAGTATATTAAGAACAGTTTTTGCATAATCACAGCCGGGCATTTTATACTCGACCCTTTTCCGGAATGATCGGCAATTTATTGATTCGTTAGGCGTCCAATGGTTGTCGTGAGTTCCAGCCTAGGTTGTCCGCTTGGGTTTCCAGTCTTTCAAAAGCCACTCTTAGTCAACTAGCGTAGAGCGAAACTAAATCCCGAAATTAGCGCATTTTGAGCTAAGTCGACCCAACACCCAAGTCGTGTTGGGCCCATTAGAAGCCCACCTTGTGTCAATTTGGCCCATTGGTCAATAAAAGTCAATCATGCTTATGTGTTTAAATTTGAAGGATGTATATGTCATTTGGCAAAACATTGTCTCTTTGGGTTGGGAGTTTAATAGTTTGTTCGAGTCGAAGAAGGATCAAGTTACCATTTTATCCAAAAGCGTGGACATTCGAATATGACAAGAAATCAAAAAAAGGACCATCCATGGAAGCATAGTTTAGGATTGTATCCCTGCGTGGGATTGATTATTTGTATCTTTTTTCCCTATTATGTATCCCCTTTTAGTTTTCTTCATAAAATTTGTATAAATTCAGATTTTATGGCAATGGAATGTTTTAAATGACGTAAACATTCTTCAAATCGCTAGGCCAACCCTTTGCACAAAAGGGTCACATATCTATTTAGAACGCGCAATATTTATTTATGTGTTATAACTACTTGTCTGAATATGTTGCCTTATTTGGAGATATTCTAGCTCACTCCTCTTCAAATTGATTTTAGAACCCCTAAGCACAAATATCAAGTCACTATCAAAAGTGCGTCCAAATACTCTGCGAGTTTTTAGTTTCCCAATAAAATTCGAACTTCATTTTTCAAATATTACTCTCTCATATCAGAAAAGATTTGTCATCTCAACTCAAAAAGAGATTCAAGCCAGTCGAATTACGTAGGACCAGAATTTTCCCTCGTGACATACGTAGGCAGCCTTTCAAGGCTCGGTCCCAATTTTGAGAAATTTTATCTTTTCCAACTCTTGCAAGGAGAATAGAGTTTCATATAAATCGAAAATTGGAAATATGACAATGAAAGATACAATCAACTTTGTCCTGACTCAAGTTGACGTTTCTGATTCACTAAGCTCAAAATCAAATAGACAAATTCATGTCTATTTAGTCATTTCTCTAAATACGTGGGCTAGTTTATCTTCAAGTGGATCAACTCTTACGTGTTTGTGGTCATATGTGTGATATTTTGTATTATTTATCATCTACATAGACCAACACATTTATCTTTTGATTATTTTTCTTTGTCATGTACTTAGAACTGATATGTGTTGATAAGCTGGCTGGTCATCATTATTTCACAAGATCTAAGGCTCCCAAATATTCTTTCCCCAATCAAAGTTTGCAAAAAGGAAAGGCAGTAATGGGTGACAACAATGACGAGATTGGCCTGACTGATGTTGTCGTGGCTCAGCCCACCACCACTGATTAAAATGAAATAATTATGCAGTTAATGCAACAGATTGCCGAAATGAGGGTCGAAATGCAAAGAAGGCAAGATTTTCCTAATCTAATTTTCTCTTTCAACCCTTCAGGAGATGGAAGACCTCCACTCCACTTTCCTCCTCCAAGTGCGGAATAGGTTCAGAACCCGCCCTCTAACCCCGTTAAAAATCACCCAATCATCGACCTAACCACCTCAAATCCCCATCATGCCTCCGTCTCTTACCAAGCGCCACCTCTTCCTCAGGGTACCAACTCTCAAGCGCCACTTCCTCCTCAAAACACCAACCCGCAAACTTGTCCTCCCCCTCAAAACCCCAAATGTTAGCAGTCCGCAAACCTTCACCCATCACCAAAATCAGCATACCAACCCCCGGACTTTCCCCCAAAATTACCAAGTCCCTCAAAATACCCAGAATCCCTCCATTGCTCCATCCTTGCCTCAAAAGACTACTTTCCAAATCACAATTCCAAATGAACCCTATGCCAACTGTTCGGATCTTAATCACTATAGGAATAGGAGAGAGAGTAGAGGTCAAAGCAAGAGGCAGCCAAGCTAAATATGAAAGAAGATATCAAGAAAGTTATGAAGGAGTTGCATTGTATTCCTGGAGTCGATGGGTTGAGTTATGAGGATATGTGCAACCATCCAAATCTGGACCTCCCGGAAGGGTTTAAAGTGTCAAAATTTGATACTTTCGGAGGAAGAGGGAATCCCTTGGCGCACCTAAGGGACTACTGTGACCAGCTCATGGGAGTTGGAAGAAATGAAGTTTTATTAATGCGGCGCTTTAGCCGAAGTTTGAATGGAGAAGCCCTGGAATAGTTTACTTCCCATGATATAAAGCAGTGGTCTAGCTGGAATGCACTAGCTAAAGATTTCGTCAAACGGTTCGCCTACAATGTGGAGATCATTTGTGATCACTATTCTTTGGAGAGAATTAAGCAGAAATCCACTGAAATCTATCGTGAATATGCGTATAGATAGAGGAAACAGTCCACCCGGGTTCGACCTCCGATGTTTGAGAAGGAGATTGCTAAAGTGTTCATACGCATTCAAGAGACGAAGTATTATGACAGGATAATGTTGCTCATTGGAGAAAAAATTGTGGAGATAGTCAAGGTAGGTGAGGCTATCGAAGATGGGCTTAAAACCAGAAAAATGTCTTGTGTTTCCACCCCAACTGAATCTTCATGATTGTTGAAAAAGAAAAGAGAGGATATGTCTACTATTTCCTACGCATCTGATGGAAAAAGACACTTTAGAAAATCCTCACCTTACAAAGGTTATCCTCAAGCTCCATAAAATTCATATCTAGCTTGTCATACCCAATCAGGATATCAAACTCCACCATCGAGTTACCAAATCCCACCTTCTAATTACAAAACTCCACCACCGAGTTACCAAATTTCACCTCCGGTTTACCAAACTCCACCTTCACATTACCAAAATACCTACCCTTATTACCAAGCTCCATTAGTTAATTGTTCAAATATCCAATCAAGTTACCAAACTCCATCCCCGCACTACCAAAACACCCCTCCTAGATACCGAGCTCCACAATACCCAAATTTCCAAACGCCAGCACCAACTCACCAAAACCCTCCAAATTACCGTCAAGTACCTTCACATCCAGGAAATAATTACAATCCTCCTCGCCCAAATCTTGAGAAGAAACCTTCTAGAGTCTTTAATCCTTTGATTGAGAGCCGAACACAACTTCGTGAGAGATTGAAATCAGTTGGCCTGATACAGTCAATTGATCCAAAAAACATCAATGTCATCTCCAAGTTTTATAGACCTGATCTTCATTGTGACTACCATTCAGGAGGTGCTGAGCATACTACTGACTATTGTATCCACTTGAAGCATAAAATTCAAGACTTGATAGATCAAAAGGTCGTCACTCTTCAAACAGCCACTCCTAATGTCAATAGTAACCCCATGCCGAATCATGGAGGGGTGACTATTAATATGATTGAAGTCGAAAAAGATTTGAATGTGGAGAAAGTTATAATCTCAGCTAACCTTGAAAAGCTTGAGAAAGTTGTAGCCTCTCCAACCAAAAGAGAGAAATTCGAATTTGGGATCATGGCATCTCATCAGGTTTTTGTTTTAGTGCCAAAGGAGGGTCAAAACAAGCAGAAGATCGATCAAGCTTTTCCAAAATCATTGTCTCACTCATATCAATCTTTTGCAATGAAACATGGTCTAGGGGAAGGAATCGAAAATTTGTTCAAAGAAGTTGATATTGTGCTTCAAGAGACGATTGAGACGCCAGTCATGCTAGACAACGATCCAAAGGAGCAAATGCCTAACTAGACATCCACTCCGCTCTTGATTCCTTGCTCGTCTTGGTAGAAATAGACAATTTTCTATGTTATTTCTAAAATTGGTGGTGTCCCGAATGAGGCTCAAGACCCATTCTTTACTCTATTTTTGCCTCAATATGTTTTAATCTCCCTCCTAATATTTTGAAAAAGGAAAAATGATTTATTGTCATGGACAAAGTTCTTATTTTCTTATTTCAAATGAAAAACTCCTTTATTGCGAAAATTTACTTTACTTTCTTTATATTTGCTATCTAACAGTATTTGTCTATGATTTCAGTGAAAATATTTTCAAATCTATCAATATCATGTCATGTCAAAAGCTGAATGAACAAAATGGGGTAGATGCGGATGAATTTGAGGAGTACAATAAGAATATCATGGTACCCAAAACCCTGGTTGAGGAATTCAGACAGTTCAAAAGTAACGATGAGTTGAATTCAGAAGAGATCAGAACAATGAATCAGGAAAATGATGAATGCATCAAAGAAATCAATATCGGTGCCTATCTGACAAAAGCGCAGAAGAGAGAACTCATCAGTTTGCTTAAAGAACTCATCGATACAGTTGTTTGATGACATTACATGGTTGAGCATGAACATTAGATCTCACAATCATCAATCTGCTTAAATGTTGTTAAAAGATACCATGTTTAAAGACTCGATTTCCATATTTTCCTTGTTATTGGTTTTATTTGCTTTTAATCGTTTATGTTCAGAACGTATTCCTTTTGTACTTGAACTACGTTCGACCTAAATTCTCAAGAATGAGATATGTAGGCGAGATATGTCGGCCTCGGTCGGATTCTTATTTAATTTTTCCTATTTCTGTTAATCTTTGAGGGGGAAATATGTTTGACCTGATTTCTACCTCAACGGGATACGTAGGCGCCACAACGGTTCAGTCATATCTTCTGTAAGATTTCTATTTTTTCCTTTATAATAGAAACTGGACAGAATTTTAGAGAGGAACTCAAAAACTCTCAAGAAGAAGATCTCTCCAACAAGTCAAGACAGAAGTTACGTTGAGAATTGCAACTCGGACAGAAGTTTTGAGAAGATCTCAAAAATTACATGATTGGTTCATCAACAGTTTAAGATACGCCGAGACATTTAACGGGGACATAAATTTTTAAGGATGACCTCAAAAATTTCAATAGGGTTCATCGGAAGTTTAGATAACTTTGAATACTTCCCAGGAAGCAATCAAATAAACCTCGAAGAATCAACTTCAAAGGTGTTCTCTATGCTTGACTTGACATGATACTTGGCAGTGACCCTTTTCAAATAATACTTTTTGAAAACCAATTTTCCTTAAAAAATTCCTTTCATGTTTCAATTATTTTTGCATAAAAAATTTTTGTCTATCAAGAAGCGGGAGATTGGAGAAATCAACCTGAGATAGCAAGACAAGGAGCAGACAACCGAAGAGATCGACACAGATCAGTTCACTTTAAACTAATAATTTTTCTGTGGATGCAGGAAAAGTTTTATGCTTCTTATACCAAGAATTGAGAATATGAGTACCATTATTTCATTCAAATCTAATCAAGGTGAGGTGCGTAATGAATACGCAACTATGTTTGGAGATAGAACAAATGAAAACCTCAAAGAAAGCAATGTTATTGTTTTCCAGTAACTAAGGATACCTAGAAGATTTTTATCTGCATCATATTATCAGACATGATAATATCCTACTCTGAGGTTCATTTATATCGTATTGTCAAATGAGATGATACCACTACTCTGAGGGTCATTTATAGCGTATTGTCAAATGAGATGATACCACTACCTGGAGAGTTATTTATACTATATCGTCAAATGAGATGATACCACTACTCTGAGGGTCATTTATATTGTATTGTTGAATGAGATGATACCACTATCCGGAGAGTCATTTATATCGTATATTTAAATGAGATGATACCACAACTCTGAAGATCATTTATATTGTATTGTCAAATGAGACGATACCGCCACCGGAAGGTCATCTGCATTGCTCGATGAAGCATTACCTTCGTTCGGTACCAAGAATGGATGAGTCATGCATCGTGAGAAAGAATTCACACTATACAGGAAAAGATTCATGCATCACGGGAAAGAATTCATGCATCACGGGAAAAAAAATCATGCATCGTGGGAAAGAAATCATGCATCGTAGGTAAAGATTCATGCATCACTAAAAAGAAGTCATGCATCGCGGGAAACAGATTCATGCATCACGGGAAAGAAGGTCATGCATCGCGGGAAAGAGATTTATGCATTGCAAGAGAAATATTAAAGCATTGCAGGAGAAAGATTCATGCATCGCGGGAAGAGTCATGCATCGCGAGAAATAGATTCATGCATCAAGGGAATGGAGGTCATGCATCGTAGGAAGAAGATTCATGCATAGCAGGAAACAAATTCATGCATAGCAGGAAACAAATTCATGCATAGCAGGAAACAAATTCATGCATTGCAGGAGAAAGATTCATGCATCGCAAGAAGAGTCATGCATCGCGGGAAGAGATTCATGTATCGCGGGAAAGAAGGTCATGCATCGCGGGAAAGAGATTTGTGCATCGCGGGAAAAAGATTCATGCATCGCGGGAAAGAAAGTCATGCATCGCGGGAAAAGGAATCATCATCGCGGAAAAGTCATGCATCGCGAAGAAAGCTCATGCATCGCGAGAGAGTCATCATCATTATTTTCATTGCAAGAACGACATCAAGAAAACCATCAACAACGACGCCAAGAGAATTATCAACATATTACATCAGCCTATTTTATTACTTCAACATCAAAAGAAGAGTACATTGAAGATTATATTACAAATATGAAATACGAGGTTTATTTGCTTTACGTTAAACTGGAGGAAGTTGACGTCAAATGTTCAAAGAGAGCAATTAAGTGTCAACAAGGTAAAAGACATTATCTCCCCATTTGAAATATATTTTTATGCTAATGAGTTTTATCTTAGTCTTTGTCGAGAGCATCCGAGAGGATGAATTCTCAAAACAAACCACAAGTGCGGACGACATTAAAAAGGATACAGCACAACGTGGAACTTTTTCTTAGCAGCGAACTGGTACATAGTCCAAAGAGGAGTGCCAAACTCTTAGGATGCGAGATGAGGAGCGACTTCCACCATAATCAAACCACACCCCTAACAAAAGGCATGTGGGTTTTTCTTTAGGTTTATCGGTTCCAGTTTCGCATTCAGAAAATTTAGGCGTTCACCGGGGGCATCATTCCAATCCGAGTGATAATACGCCAAGAGCTTTAGAAATTATGTCCATGCAAGTTCTTAATTATAGGTGTGAAGCATTCCACATGCATGGCTAAGAGGTTGCGAGCCTCCTTTTCATACTCGACTTATTTTGTCACTCTTCCCAACCGAAGGTTATCTTAGCATAAGAAATTTCCTTTTCAACCGATCGAGTTGAACTACAAGCAGCCTGATTCCCTAAGTTGAGGAATATGTAGGCGGGATCAGTGTTGAAAATTCGGCTGTATTCCAACATTCGCTCTTAAATCTTATTCTCGAGCATTCTGGTCCCTTCATAATTCGTTATCGGGGTGGATTTTGAATTATTTCAAAATCGTGTGTCAAATCAAGCATATCGAACTACAAGTGGTTTAAATTCTCATAGAGCCAGAGATATGTAGGAAACCCATATTGGAGTTCAGCCATAATTCCTAAAGTTCGTACCAAATCCCTTTTTCAGAAAAGATGAAGATGTGGTCGGTCAAAATTGGATTAGTCAATTTCATTTTTCTTGAATTTCTTGCATCAATCCAAGTAAAATGAGGGACAATTGTTAACACCCAATTTTGACCCTCCCCGATTAATTCTCGAGTTTCTTATTTTTCAAACGATTTGAAATAATTAGTTTTATAAAAGTTCAAAAGCTTTTCAAGTTTTAAAATGAGTTTAGTTGAGTTTATAATATATTAAATAATTAATATATTTTATATAATTATTTATATAAATAGTATATTTTACAAGTATATGAAAATCCTCTCAAAAATCTTACACTTTTAGTTAATTTTTCTATTAATTTAATTTAGTTTAAGTTATGGTTGTATTTTTTAAAATATTATTTACTTTATAATTAAGTTGATTATTTCATTTCATTAAGTTTAAGAAGTTCGTTAATTAATCATGTTAAATTCGTCTTATTTAATTACTAGCCGGATCTATCCTAATTAACTAAGTTTGGTTATATTTTTAATTTCCCAAAGGCTATAATTTAAATTCCTATGGCCAAAGCTCAAATTCAATTCTAGCCTACTTATTTTAAGAGACCAATTTTTGGGCCCTTCATTCATTAATGTCCAATTGCCCTTTTCATTTCAGCAGGCCCAATCATTATTCTCATTTCAGCAGCACCATCATCCCACAAAAGACCAGAAACTGACCCAATTTCCCCAACTCCTTTTTCCCCAACTCCTTTTTCCAGCCCAACTATGCTCGACCCGGCCCAATTTCGATCAGCAAAAGAACCCAGATGCTCAACACGCTAAGCAATAGTTTCCAACATCACGGCATCCCAAACAACTGCCACGTTCATTCCAACGTTCACAAGTGGCGTTAACATTCACGTAGCTTCACAGACGTCAACACTGCATAGCAAAACGACCACAGCAACAGCAACTCGCAATTCACGACGTTAAATACACGGAAAGCAACACCGCGTCTATGTGTATAGTTCATGCCCGCGTCGTCTTCTTCATCAATTCATACAGCAGTACTTGTCTAGCCGTGATTCCAGTGAAAAGCACGTGCAGCAGCAAAAGCATCTTCAAGGGAACACTTTTTTGTCCTTGTGACATTCAGTTTGAGCCAAGTCGCGCCCAAGGATGATTGGATGAATCTTAGCCCTCCACCTATTTTTCAATCCGTTGAATTTATGAGAATTTTTGGGAATATTCCTGGAGTTATGGATAAAATTTGGGGTTTGAATTATGAAATGGCCCTGGTTCTCACCCGAATTTTTCAACCTTTTCCCCCCAAATTTGCCCTAGAATTTCCTCCTATAAATACCCCCTCTTCCTCTTTGGAAGAAAGTTGTTAAAAATAGACGTTGGAGAGGCAGAAAATACACAGAGAGATATAGGTTTACAAAGAAATCGATTTAGATTATCAAATCTTTAAAGTTCAAATTTTCATAAGGTTTTGTCCTTGAAGTCTTCATTCACGCTTTCGGGCAAAGCTTGTGTAGTGGTGGTGACGTCGTCTCCTGCTCGTGTAGTCTCAGTTCGTTGCCCCCTAAAAGGTAAACTTCTTTCAATTCCAGTTCTTTTAGTTGTTATTTTTGTTCTTATGAACTGAAGTAGGGCGTTGATTCTTATTTTCCTTTTCTCGAATGTCTTTGTTGATTCTGAGATGATCTTACATTGATTTGTTTGAGTCTAAGTTGTTTTCTTCATTATTTTCTTTTTTTGGAATTGGGAAGTAGGTGTTTCCATTTTCAAGAAGATTTAAGGCTCATTCAAACCTGTTTCTCTATTTGTGTTCTTCTCGAATTCATGGTTGTTATGCTCGCCTTAAGTTTGTATTGTTTGTTTGTTAAACTCCATTGGTAATCTCCCGTCCATTTGTTGAAATATTGCTCATGTTCTGTTAAGTGTTTTGAATATATCAAAAGGATTACCCCATTGCTTTTGTTTACATTTTTTTAAGCTTATCTTAGTTAGTTTTCATCCCTATTAGTATATATATAGATTCGTGCCAAAGTGTTAGGGTCTTCCTGTATTAACAGATTTCCTTTTCGATATAGGACCCATGTTCTGATTCTTCCACATCTCTGCAGTTTTTACCTGTTAGATGTCTTCCATGTCTAGCTAAAATGTGTTGTCTATGCCTACTGTTTCATTGTTTAAGAATCAGATGTTGTTTAGTATTGATTTTATTTTAACGTCATGCCTTGAATGAGTCCATATTACTCTCCCCTCTTTATGGGTTGTGTAAAGGATGTCCTAATCATTTTATTCATTCATTGTGTATGTTTTCTCTCTTTTGTGATAGGTGAATCTGCCCTTTTTACTATTTTTATGATCTCTGTGAGCCTCGCACTTATCTGTAGCTGGTTTCGATAAGTTGGAAACATATAAAATTGTGAATGTGCAACTCCCTATTGGGCTTTTATCCCTCTTTATTTTCAGCATGTTTCCATAGTTTGTTGAGTATAGCATATGCTTCCTTTGTTTACTATAATAATTCCAGGCCTCTTTCTTTTTTTTAGGCTTGATTTGAAATGCCTTTAGTACTAAATCTGTTCCATAAAATGATAAGTCGCTATGATTAAGATTATTTACTGTGAATATCTTGTTGTCTTGAGTTGTTGATATAGGTTTGACATTGTGTTGCGTTTCAATTCAGTTTATTCGCTTGTATTATCATGGAGGGTATTGTTTTCGATTTGGTTGGGATTGTTACTTGCTGTTGAGTATTTGTTTTCTCTAAATGGCCTCCCTTTCTTTAATTTACTGGAAGTCGTTTAGCTTAATTTTCCAGTAATTCATCTATGCCTAATTCCTTGAAAATTGTGTCTTGATCAATCAATTCATGATTTAGAAGCATGACTATATGTTAACATGGTTGATAAGTTACTGTTGAGTTGTATTGATGATATGCCACAAGTGTGTTGGGCCTCTTCATTTATTAATTTTGTTTTCAAATTCCCTTGTTATGAGCAATGGATGTTAATTCTTTCCTTTTCCTCTTGTTTCATGAGATTTTAAGCGAGTCATCAAACTCCATTGGCTTCCTTTCTTTTCGTTCCAAATGGGCCATGGAGGCCCGATTACATTTTCTCGAGTCATATCTAAATCCGAGTCCCAACGGACTGATGTGCGAAGCAAGAGAAGCAGGTGTACAAGTTGCAAGCAACAAATAAGGCTGGAAATTAGATTTACAGGTTTTGGAAAACTGAAAACAGACTGAGATACAACCTGTATACATCGATATACCTATTGTATACACACGAAAATACCATATAGAGGGTCAAAAATATAGAAAGGCAGGTTGAAAAATGTAGAGATACAAACTTCAAATCAAAATACAGGTTTGGGAGTCCAAAAACAAGTCGTATACATGGTGTATACATCAGATATACGTCTGGTGTATATCCTATTATTTGAAAGTAAAAAGTGGGCCAAATGCCCAAGCCCTTTTACAGCAATGACAAGTTGAAGAAGAAACTAAATGGGCTGAACTTGCAGCTGGCCCATTATTTAGCTTACGACAGGTTGAGCCCAAAAGACCAAAATTTAATAGTTCTTCCTTTAATCTTATTTATTTATTGTTTTTACTAACTAACTTTTTATTTGATTTGGTTTAATTTAATTAAATTCCCAAGAGATAGTCATTTTTTCTTTTATGTTCAAATTGAATTGTTTTTTATCACTTATTTTTACCTATTAGTTGTTTGTTAATATAAGAGTTATTTTCCTTAAAATCCCTTTAGTTTATGTCTTTTCAAAAAAAATGAAAAATTGAGTTTTCTTTACTTAGTTAATATTTTCTAAATTAGTCAAATGTTTTAGTCATATCATTGGTAAACCGCAAGTTAGCGGACATTCTGAGGGCTGAACACCTTCTCGGAATGTAAATTGAACCCCGAACCCTCTTTGGATTTCAAATGATGTTTAGTCTGTTTTAAGTCATTTGAAAAATCTTAAGTTTTCTTAATTTCTTTCAAAACTTAAATTGCGACTCTCTTTGAAAATCATTTTTTCTTCAAAACGTAAGTCAAGTCGATTTTTTTAAAACAAGTCATTTTTATTTCCCAAAACAATTACGATGCGAAAAGAAGTGAAAATTTTGGAAAAGCTGAAGAAAACAGAAACTGGAGCTCGCAGAAGTCACTCGGCGAGTTGTCGAGTGAACCTCCAACTCACGAAATATTTTAACAAAATAGCCCATGTATCAAACCAACTTGGTGAGCCAAAGGGAGATTCGGTGACTTACCGAGTAAACCTCCAACTCGCCAAAAGTTCCAGTGAAGTAGCCCATGGACCAAGCCAACTTCGCGAGCAAAAGATAATTCGGTGTCTCATCGAATAGACCGGCAATTGCTTTCTAGATCACCTAATTTTCCAGAGTAATTTAATGCAGGAGTCAAGATAAAAGGCGAGAAGGCACAACTCGATGGATCGTCGAGTCGATCAGTGATCTCAACTTATCTCGCCGAGTGGACTCCATACTTAGATTTTGGGAACGTATATATTCAATTTTTGAAAAATGAAAAGGGGTTCCCATGCAGTGTATTCCTGAGTCTTTGAGAGTTTTTACATTTTACAAATTGTTTAATATTCTTGGAAAACTTTTTGATCTAGAATTGGAGATTTTAGGATTTTAGCTTTGATTTTGGTATTGGGTACTGCAGAGTGTTAGCAATTCAAATGGAAAATCTTGTTGGTAATGATTTCTTATTTTCCGCTATGTTTGGCTAAAACCCCTTCCCTTAGGGGTGTGATCATATAATCGAATGTATTAATTAGCTAATAGGTGTTATTAATTGCTGATTTTAATGTTGTTTTGAAATGGGTTCAATTGTTTGTTCCTATTTTAATTGATGAATTGAAGTTGTGAATTCAGTTCTAGCTTAGCTCTTTATGCTTTCTTGAGAAAGAGGTATTAGAGTAGAATGATTGATTTATAGTTGTATTGATTGCGTCTTAAAAATCTAGATTGAGAAAGTGGGTTTGATTGTGTCTTTACAAACCCATCTTGAGAAAGTGGTTTAATTAAGGAATTGGGTTATTTAGTAGTGTTAAGCTTGTTGAGGTGCAAAAGAACTCACTTGAAATATGATAGTTGATCGAGAGATGGCTATTGCATTCAAAACCTAGCCTACCCATTGAGATTCAACAACTTGAAGCAATTAGTAATTACCCATTACGCGAAATTAGCATTCGATTGATCACATTCTTAAGGTCTGATCTCTAATTGTTTAATTCTCATGTTAGTTGTTCTTTGTCACAAATTGGTTATTAAATTCTCCCATTTGATATTAATCTTTAAAACTTTACGATTTAATTTTATGTTGCGAAATATTTACTTCTACAAACGATTAGAACACATTTTTAATTCATAGTTGAATTCTTTACCGTATCACTCCATGTGGGATTGATCCCAACTCTTAGTTGGGTTTGTACTTGTTAGCGCCCGCCTACACTTGGAATTTGATGAAGTGTAGTTGAGCGCTATAAAAAATAGTTTCGTTGTTGTGGAGTGGTGTTTAGAATTCTTTTTTTTTAAGTGTTTTCGTGAACTAATTTTATTGTATTTGAATTACCTTATTTTTGTTCTTGTTGATTACTCCAAAATAGGTGAAAGAATGAGTGTGAATGGGAGAAATTCAAGCCAACTTGGGAACAATGATGGAATCGAAAACTTGCTTGATGACAATGAGGATCAGCTAGGAAGTGTTGGTGCTATTTGATTGCCTCCAACTGTGGGAAATACGGTGCTTCATGTGACCAACACAATGTTGCAGTTGTTGCAAATGAAAGGTCTCTTTGGGGGACTTTATCATGAGGACCCTCATGACCACATTCGCAATTTCGTGGATGTGTGTGGACCATTTTCCTTCAAGAACATCACTCAAGAGTCCGTCTAACTCCGTTTATTTCTCTTTTATCTAATAGGGGAAGCAACGAAGTGGTTGACCGAACTACCAAGGAAATCTATCGCTTCTTAGCAGGAGCTCATAGAGGTGTTTTATGAAAGTTTTTCCCTCCCTCAAAGATGGTTAAGTTGAGGGATAAAATTGAGAACATCAAGCGGATTGATGGTAAACCCATCCATGAAACGTGGTTGAGGTTTCAAAAAGTTGTTCTTCAATGTCCGACTCATGGGTTACCGGACAATGTGTTACTGAAATATTTTTATTGGAGTCTTCACACGGTTAATAAAGGTGTCGCTGACCAACTCATTCAGGGTGGAATCATGAGACAACCATTTGACATAGCGTCAGCCTTGCTTGACGAGATGACCAAAATCAATCGTGCATGGTACACAAGGGAACATCAGGTGTCACCTTTGAATCTTGGGCTGACAAAGGAACAAATGGAAAACAACCAAGAACGAGATGAAAACATGGCCAAGATAATGACCAAAATGGACCTATTGACGAAACATGTCATGGGACGAGGTTACAAGGTTGTGAATGCGGTTGGTGAAAAAAGTGGCGGGAACCCTGATGATGCACAATTTGCAGCCATATACAATGAAAAGGTACATTTCTTTTCAAACCAAGTGGGGGGTTCTCGTCCAAGTTATCCAAGGCTAGGCAAGAATCAAGGTTGGAATAGAGATCATGATGTTGGTTGGAGAGATCGATATCGAGAATGGTGTGATCGTGCTGCAAATTGTAGTGATAGAGATGGTGACAAAGATCGTTATGTGCCTCCTCATGAACGTCAAAAGCCAAAACAATCAAGGGCTGATCCCGAAATCTTCCAAACCGAGGATATGCTTACCCGTATCTTGAAACAGAAGGAAGGATCGGACAAGGTACTCAAGGAGGTGAAAGACGATGTCTCTTCTCTAAATCAAATGGTGACTTCATACTCAGTTTCCATTAAGCATCTTGAAACTCAAATGGGTCAGATCTCGGCTCATTGAAACCCAAGACTGAAAAGAGGTCTTTCTAATGATACTTTGGTCAACCAGAAGAATGAGGCATGATCACATGGCCACATTGTGCCATAACGTTAAATAAGGTGCTTCTTGGGAGGCAACCCAAGTCTTACTTTATGTTTTGAATAACGTTTGTTGGATGTGCATGTTGTAATTTGATTTTTGGAGTAAAAAGGAAATTAGGTGACTCGTTGAATGTCCTTATCATCGCCTTTCTGTAGCCCTCTTTGTTAAAATTCATTCTAGAAATTTCAGTGGGCTACATTTAGCTCGCTGATCAAGTTTGAGGTCTCCCCGAATTGATCTGAACATCACCGAGTTATGCTGAATTTTTCTGCTTTTTGATTATGTGACTTTCGGTGAGCCCTCTAAGGCTCGGCGACTCGTCGAGTCGGTCGGTGAGTTTTTCTGCAAAATTTTGTTTAAGTTTGACTTTTCACTAACCCTCTGCAACTGCGTTTGTTTGATTTGCGTTGTGTTGAAGATATGGCTAGGCCCAAGGTACATGGAAGGAATCAACCACCTAGAAAGAGAGCACATGGAGTTGTCATTTCTAAGCTGGCTGCTCCTCCATGATCAATGCAACCCAAACTTCCTCCGACAAGGGGAAAGGGGACAGATAAAGGAAAAGGACCTGCAGAGCCGAGTCTGAATGATTCCAGCTCCAACAGCATGGGTATCAACTCCACCCACCTCACCACTTCTGAGTCTGACCATGAGGAGAATTTTGGGTCTAGATCGCTGGCCTATGAGTATGAACCATAGGATGATCACACCCTTCATCGGAGACGGGCTGAGTTGCAATCCAAAGTGCTACATGATCCAGAAATACTCCCGGTACTCCCGATTCATCCTCCTCTACCTCAAGCACATGCAGCTAAGCAGGCACCACAATTACCTCCAGTACAGGCACGTCTTCCACATTTGATGAACAGATTAAAGGTGGCCGTATTAAGAACGATTCTAGAAGAGAAGCGGTTGTCACTACATTAAAAAATGTTTTTTAGCGGTAATTAATTAACGGTAATAGCTCAATTGCCACTAAATATTATTTTTAGCAGCAATTAACACTCTTTGTATATGTCCCTAAAGCCTTTAGCAAAATTGGATCTAATGGCGCTTAACTGATGTCGGTAAAGGCTTTAGCACTATTTATTAATGTGTCTATTTATTGGGCTAAAAGTTAATTTTGTTGTAGTGTATCTATTGATGGGGTAGTGGACAGGTTTCCAGTTGTATGGACACAATTTGGTTCCACAAATTTGAGAGATTCACACAACCCCGAGGCTCTTATATACCTGTTGGGTCCAGGAGTTCTATGAGGAGTATGGGAAGGTGGTCCTGAAAGTCGAGAAAAAGGCCAGTTCGTTTGCACCTGTCTATCATGTGGTGGTGCGAGGTAAAAGGGTGAAATGCAGCAATTCAGACATAAATGAGGCATTGGGTTGCACATTCCAGATAGTCCATTTCTTATTGGATAGGATTAGAAAAAGACCCTCGACGATCTTAAGGGGTGGTTGGCTCCCGTGATTTCTGACATTACACGTCCGTGGATTGAGCCAGGGTCCAGATTGAGAAGAAGGACCTGAATGTAGTTGTGAGGTACTGGTTCAGGTTTAGTAGCAGCACACTCATGCCGTCACATAATGAATCCATCCTCTGGCACCCGAAGGCAGCCCTGTTGGGATCTATCATTGATCGGGATAGATTGAATCTAGGGATGATTATTGAGCAGGATATGACCATGAGGGCCAAGCAGAGCCTTTTTGGTCAAATATTTTAAAATGGCGATGGATAGCATCGCTTAGCTGGTCAAAGTTTAGGTCAAATATTTTTTTTAAAAGTGACGTACAAATTGACAGTCTCCGTCACTTTTTAAAAATATGTTTGGAACAGATGGGTTTTTTCTCTAGTTTTTCCAACCCCTCTTTCTCTCTCTTCTCATCTCTTCCATCTCTCAAAAATCCCTAGTACCCTGCTGCGACGCTATTGTCCCCGCCACCTACCGCCATTGTCCTTTGTCCCACTGCCCCGCTGCTCCGTCCCCTCCAGGTCCCACGCCTTCCACAATCTCTCTATATCTCCCTCTTTTTTCTGGTTAGGGTTTCCATTTTTGTGTTTTTTTCAATTTGAGTTACATTTGATTTGTTAGTTAGTTTGTTGAATTTTTGTTATTTGATTGTTAGTTTGTATATTTGATTGTTAGTTAATGAATAAATTAGGGATCTTTGATTTTCAGCGCTTTAGTTTAAATTGGAGATTTTTTAATTAGATTGTGAATTGGTTATTTTTTGAGTTGATATTGATGTGTTTTGAAGTTAAAAGTTAGAAATTGAAGTGTTTTGAGTTGATACAGAAGTTTTTTAAATATAAGATGTTTGGAAAGTTGAAATATTGAATATACTTGAATGTCATGAATATATTTAGGGTTTTTCAAATTAGATGGTGAATTGTGTATTATTGAGTTAATATTGATGAAGTGATTTTGAAGTTAGAGAAGTTAGATATGAACTTCAATTACAACTTAGAACTTATAATTAATTATAACTTGAATTTAAAAGAACGTGAACTTAATTAAAACTTTGAACTTGAAATCTTTTTAACCTTAATTAATTAGAACATAATTTTGAACTTAATTAGAACTTAATTAAAACTATGAACTTAATTTGAACTTTGAAGTACTTGAAATCTTATTGACCTTAATATAGTTTAATTTAATTAGAACTTTGGACTTAATTTATAATAACTTGAACTTAATTAGGAATATGATTATTTATTTGAAATCTTAAGCTTAAGTAGAATATTTTGGTTGGTATAAATTTTGAACTTTAGACTTTAGAACTAATTAATTAGAACTTAGAACTTCATGTTGTCATGAATTACTTGAACTTACTTAGACACTTTAATTTTAGAATTTTAGAACTTTAATTATACTTGAAATAGAATTTTTTGTATTTTAACTTTAAAAAATTAAACTTGAATGTATTATGAACTTACAACTTAATTACAGTTTGTAATTACAACTTAGAACTTAATTATAACTTGAACTTGTAAGAGCTTGAACTTAGAACTTAGAACTTAGAACTTAGAACTTGAAATTTATTATTGATTGTGAACTTAAGAAATCTTGATAAAATGTAATATTTATGAATTAATTAAGCTTGAACTTTGTAGATCGTGAAACGTACTATTTATGAACTAATTAGGTATATAAATTAGCTAAATATATATAAGTAATAATAATAATAGATATTAAGTAATTATAAATATATATATATTAACAATATAAATTAGTTTAATCTAGTTAAATTATTATTAAATTTAATTTATAATTGAATATGTATATTTTTGTAAATGGGCCATCATTTGTGGATGTATATGCATTATGAAACTGGTGGTTGTTTGAAACATGAGTTTATTGACGGTGTTAGATGTTTTATTAAACATAAACTAGCACATGATATTTTCAAGAACAATATATTGGTTAGGTGTCCATGTAATCCATGTAGGTGTTTGAAATTTTTTAAATCAAATACAATCATGGTTCATTCATACCGTAATGAATTTAAGCCTAGATATTTTGTATGGATTGATCATGAAGAAAGAGATGAATTGAATAGTATGTTTTATAATTAGATGTCTGTGGATGAATATATTATGATTGCACCACATGGGAAAATTAGGGTTGAACATGATAGAGTTCATGACATGATCAATAATGATTTTGGGGTTCAAGGTGAGATGGAACCGAACAATATTTTGATGAAGCTCCTAATAAAGAAGCAAGACATTTCTATGATCAATTAGAAGAGTTTAGTCATCTAATATGTGAAGGGAGTCTGCATTCGGACTTGTCAGTTGAGATAAGATTAATGAATATAGAATCAGAATTAGAGTGTTCCTAATGCGGCTATGAACTCAATGGCTGATATTTTTGGGTAAACTAGTTAATCCAGAGTTTAATATATCTAAGAACTTACATCAAGCAAAGAGTTTGGTTTCCAAGTTAGGATTATCGTATGATAGTATTCATAGTTGTGTTAATGGTTGCATGTTGCTTCAGAAGACTGATGGTGAATAAGAAAATTGGACGTTTTGTGAACATGCTCACTATAAGAGGGCTTCTGCCGGAAAGATGGTCACAGTTAACCACCGCTCATCCCCAAGCTACATTGCCAATTCTCTTGGATATTCGGTAAGGACCAATGTATCAAGGACGAAGATTCCCCTTCTGACCAAATCCCACAACACCCTTCATGGGTGAAGCCTTCAAGTAACCCAATCATCAACCTCAAATTCTAAGTCTCTTCTCCTAACATTTGTATAGGATTTCAGATGACTTTCCGCTGTTTTCAACCCTTCTTGAATAATCTTCGCCTTCTTCATGGCTTGATAAACTAAGTTTGGCCCTATCAACCCAGCTTCACCAAACTCAAACCATCCAATAGGATATCTACATCTTCTCCCATAAAGAGCTTCATAAGGATCCATCTATATACTGGAGTGATAACTATTGTTGTAATCAAACTCGATGAGAGGTAAGTGATCATATCATTACCTTTGAAGTCGATCACATATTCCCTCAACACATCCTCTAAAGTCTGAATAGTGCGCTCTTCTTGACCATCCGTCTGAGGATGAAAAGTAGTACTCAAATTCACCTTCGAACCCAAACATTTCTTAAAAGACTTCCAAAACTTAGCGGTAAATTGTGCACCTCTGTCTTAAATGATAGACACAAGAACTCTATGAATTCATACTATCTCCTGGATATATAATTTAGCATAGTCTTCTACTGAATTGGTTGCCTTTATCGACAAGAAATGGGCTGATTTAGTCATCCGATCTACAATCACCTAAATCGAATCATGTCTCCTGCGAGATTATGGCAAGCCAGTAATGAAATCCATATTTATCATCTCCCACTTCCATTCCGGAATATCAATATTTTGAGCAACACCACCGGACCTTTGGTGCTTTAGCTTGACTTGTTGGAAATTTGGGCATTTAGCAACGAACTCAGCAATGCACCTCTTCATACTACTCCACCAATAGACTTTCCTCAAGTCACAGTACATCTTTGTGGAACTGGGATGGATTGAATATCTGGAGCTATGAGCTTCCTCTTTGATCCTCTCTTGGAGATCATCCACCTTTGGCACACACAATCTACCTTGATACCTCAACACACCATCTCCCCCTTGTTCAAAAGTCATCATATTCTGCTTATGAACATTCGCCTTTAATTCAAGAAAAATAGGATTTTGGTCTTGTTTCTCCTTCAGGTCAAACACTAGCAGCACTTACCATAGACGGACTCCCAAACGTGCAAGTTTCTCCACATCTTTTGCCAATTCTTTCTTGCTTTCCTCCACATGAGCAGCACTTACCATAGACAACCTGCTCAAAGCATCAACCAGAACATTAGCCTTACCTAGGTGATAGAGGATACTCATGTCGTAATCCTTGAGTAACTCTATCACCTGCTATGTCTGAGATTCAGCTCTTTCTAACTGAAAATATACTGAAGACTCTTGTGATCGATGAACACATCTACATGAACACCATATAGATAGTGACGCCATATTTTCAAGGCAAATACTACCGCTGCAAACTCGAGATCATGAGTTGGGTAATTCTTCTCCTGAATCTTAAGCTTTCTGGAGGCATAAGCTATAACTTTACCTTTCGGCATCAATACACAACCAAGTTTAACTCTAGATGCATCACAATAAACAACAAAGCCTTGCATATCTTATGGTAGGGTCAATAATGGGGCAGTAGTCAATCGAGTTTTCAATACTTGAAAGCCTTTCTCACAAGGTTCAGACCATTGAAACTTCACTGTCTTTTGAGTCAACTTTGTCAACGGGGATGAAATAGATGAAAACCCCTCAACAAACCTTGTATAGTAACAAGCCAATCACAAGAAACTCCTAATATCAGTTGTAGATGTGGGTCTGGGCCAGTTCTACGCTGCTTCAATCTTCTGAGTATCAATTTAAATCCCTTCACCAGATACAATGTGTTCTAAGAATGCCACAGACTCAAGCCAAAACTCACACTTAGAGAATTTGGCATACAACTCGCTATCTTTGAGAGCTTGGAGGACTATTCTGAGATGATTAGCATCATCCTCCTCACTCCTTGAATAAATCAGAATGTCATCAATAAACACAATAACAAATATGTCAAGATATGGCTTAAACATTTTTTTCATAAGGTCCATGAATGTTGCAAGAGCATTAGTCAGGCCAAAGGACATGACACGAAACTCATAATGACCATAACGGTTCCTGAATATTTTCTTTGTAATATCACTCTCTCTTACCTTCAACTGATGATAGCCCGATCTGAGGTCTATCTTAGAAAAGCAAGTGGCACCCTGAAGTTGATCCAAAATATCATTAATTATCAAAAGTGGATACTTATTCTTGATAGTGACCTTGTTGAACTGGCAATAATCAATACACATCCTAAGAGAACCATCTTTCTTCCTCACATATAAGACCGGAGTGCCCCAAGGTGAGACACTAGGTCGAATAAAACCTTTATCAAGAAGATATTTCAATTGCTCTTTTAACTCTTTTAACGCTGGAGACATTTTGTATGGCAGAATAGGGATAGGTCGAGTATCTAGAAGAATGTCTATGCCGAAGCCTATTTCTCTTTCATAAGGGACTCTAGGAAGACCATCGGGAAAGACCTTTGGAAACTCACTCACAACTGGAATTGACTGAATAGGCGGTGTCTCAACACTAGAGTCATTAACTCGGACTAAGTGATAGATGCACCCCTTAGAGACTAAATTTCTGGCATTAAGGTATGAAATAAAACTACCCTTAGGCATTGATGAACTACTCCTCCACTCTATAAGTGGCTCATTAGGAAACTAGAACTTTACTACTCGAGTTCTACAATCAACTGAGGAATAACAAGCATAAAGCTAGTCCATATCTAGAATAACATCAAAGTCCACCATGTCTAGCTCAACTAAGTCAGTCATGGTGTCCTTGTGATTTACAGAGATGAAAAACTCACGATAAACTCTCTCGGCTAGAATAGAACCACCAACATCTGTGGAAACACTGAAGGGCTCAAGAAGTCGTTCGGGAAGAATATCAGACCTCATAGCTATGTATGGAGTCACAAAAGATAGACTTGCATCTGGATCAAGTAATTCATATACATTGAAAGTAAGGACTTTAATCATACCAGTGACAACATTTGGTGAATTCTCCTGCTCTTGGCGTCTAATGATAGCACACAGACAGTTTGCTCCTCCTCTTGTCCCTAAAGTAGCTCCTCTAGGTGCAGCACTGTCTACCAGAGCCGCTGAAGAAGATTGGGCTCTATTTCCCCCATTACCATAACTCTGCCTATTCTTAGGGCACTCTCTCATAAAGTGACAACTCTTACCATACTTGAAACACCCAGTGGAGCCATCACAACACGCTCTTGGGTGGTTTCTACCACACTTAGCACATTTAGGAGTCGAGTTGGCCCGTTGTGCCACACTACCCTGAGATTGAGTAGGTCGAGCTCTGAAGTTCTACTAATTCTAATTCCTGAACTCACCTCTGTTCATTATCTGTTGTTTTGGCCCTCTTATTACGAAACTCTTCCCTATCTTTCAACTTATCTTCCTCAGCCTGCTGCACATTGATCATTATCCTGGATCTCTCCATGTCCCTTATCAACATAGCAGCCTTACCGTCTTTGCTCGACAAGCGGGATAGTCCAGAAACAAATAGGCTCATCATGCTCCTGATATCAGCAACCATCTTCGGAGAATAACATGACAGTTGGGTGAACTTGAGGTTGTACTCATGCACACTAATGGATTCTTATTTAAGAGTGAGAAATTCTCTTACCTTTGCCTCTCTCAGCTCACGGGGAAGGAAACACCCCATGAAGGCACTTTCAAACACAGCCCAGCTCACAATTGGTGCCCCTTCAGCCCTGCTCTTCTTCCATTGGTCGTACCAAATCCTAGCAACACCCTTGAGTTGGTATGCAGCTAACTCTACGTCCTGAGCATCAACAATCCGCATCACTTCAAAATCTTTTTGCACCTCCTCCACAAAGTTATCCAGATCTTTGTGACATTTGACCTAGAGAATTTTGGAGGATTCGTTCTCAAGAACTCACGGATCCTTGATGTATCAGCCACATTCTGAAGAACCACTCTTGTTGACCAATTTGATTGGCCATAACGTGACTTAACATCCGTATAGCATCTCGGAACTCAAAAATTGTGTTTTCTCCTTGAGGAGGTTGCACTTCTAGTGAATTGGGAACCTTTTGATCCTGGGGATCAATATTTGTCCTAGCAGGACGACCTCGAATAGCTCTTCATGGAGGCATGATATGAAAAAGATATACATAGGCACGAACTAGAAAGAAAATTTTATAGATTTGAACACTATCGCACGAAAAAGAGTAAGAAGGAAGAGAAATGTTTCATAAATGTTGTAGCCTCCTAATTATCGATGTGGCGTGATTCACACCAATAACAAGGACTCTACAGACAAGGCTTCATACACACCCTAGGACTCTTGAACTCTATGCTTTGATTGCAAGTTTGTCATGCCCCAAGTCTTTTCACGTCCCAGGGGTACCCCCTAGATGTAACTTGGCGTACAGGACCCCGAGAGGCCTCATACAAGCCACTTAGCTTTCATTGTCAAGATAATATAAATGAAAAAGATTTAAAACATTATTTTAGCATAACCAATTTTTTTAGAACAAAAAAAAAATCTAAATTCAAGTCTCAAAAACTATCTAATACAATAGAATCTCGAGACGTAGCTCATACATCAATGTTCATACACTTACAATGAAAATAAAAAAGGAAAGTAGTAGCCAAATCCTCATATTAATGAGGACTGATTTCACATATCAGGACACTTATTCTAATTCTAAGTGCCAACGATCGTTAGTCATTAATATAACCCAACTAAGTGAGTTGGGGTCGAATCCCACAGGGAATGGTACGTGCTTAAGATTCAAGAGCCAAGTATGAATATGTTCAAAACAATCATAGGTAAAGATATTTAAGAATAAAAGCATAGTTCAAGTTAAGGGGTGACACAAGTGTCAAATATGGGGGTTTTGGTTGTAATTATCAACTACTACAGCAGCAAATAACACGAATAAATAAGTAAAGAGACGGGTTCTTGGGATGTGATTGGATTATAGGCTAAGGTAGACAAATGGGTAATTGCAACTGATAGTAAATTGTTGTAAATCAGTGAATAAGCTAGACTTTAGTAGGGATAAACTTTCTCTCGAATAATTTACCCCGAATCAAATTGATTTCTCTAGAACACCAATTAGCAGCAATTAAGAACTGCCTACGCTTTAGTCCATTCACTCTCTCAAGCTGAATGTGTGAAAAAGGATTTAGGATTCACTCTCTCAAGCTGAACCCATGACACCCCAATACCCACAGACCATCAAATCAAAAACCTTGATTTTCAAACATCTCTCTCGAGCAAGCCAAAAACACGAAGGTAGAGTTGCATTTGCAACTACAACCCTTTAAATTAAACCACAATTACTGATTGAAATCACTTTTATACAGCATTTAAACTATCAATTAACAATACCCAACAGCTAAATCAACCCATAATCACATAATCACACCCCAAGAATTGGGGTTTTAGCTATACATCATAAAAAGATAAAAATCATTACCAAATTGTGTTTCCATCAACTAGGTAAGATTAATTTCGTCTTTACAAAGGTCAAGGTTGAAGAATCTCAAAGACCCACTTCCAATTTCTCGAAAATGGCAAACTTCAATTCTTTAAAGCTAAGGAAATATTGTCTCCAAACTCTCAGTTCTTTTCTAAAACTCTATATTATGAAAACTGATACTAAACTAAGAATTTAAAAATGTTTTTATTGTCGCCAAAAATATACTGCGAAGGACCAGTTGGCGCAATAAGTCGGGATAGCCAATCCACTTAGCGATCCGCCCTTTGGTCAATTCCATCGCCTTTTTGCTTTGGCCTTCATCATCTTCAAGTTCTGTAAATTTAGGCGATCTAGCACTGCATCGCGGAACCATTCGGCGACTCGCCGACTGCTCCTTTCTATCGCCGACTTAATTTTCTCCTTCAAGGCTTCGCACATTGTAACTTTAGGAGAGATCATGGCCATTCGGCGACTTGCCCAATGGGTTAGGCGATCATCAGGCATTCTTTTCTTCGTTCTTTCAGCTGCCTTGTTCCTTTTTGCTCATTAGTGTCCACGCTTTGTTCCTCAATCCAAATACCTGAAAATCAAGGATTTACATCAGTTATTGGCACAAAATATGCATTTGAGGACACTAAATCTAATAAAATAACGCCCTAAATGAGTCCAAATCGTGGACTCATCAACACCCCCAACTTAAACTTTTGCTTGTCCTCAAGTAAAACTCAAGTTCAGCAGTTCAAAAAAGATGTCTCAAACAGTGCTACACAAGACTCAATCATGAATGCACACAAAAAGACTCAACTTACTCATCTCAAAGATTTAAATTGTAACTCACCATTACAAAAGACTCTCAAGCTCACAATACTTGTTTCAAATGCAAGTTCAAGCTCAACAAAGGTACTCAAATGCCCTCACACAAAGAATGATTCCATATTCACACACAATGTTTCAACAATTTATAACTCCGAAATCAAATCAACACTCACACTCACAAAGATGAACACAATGCATGACTTCACCCGCAGGTTTGCCCGTATTTTCCAATTGACACTTGGTTCAGCTCACTCAAGATCAAAAAGGTCTTCTCAAGGCTTGTAACGGGGTTGAGTGTAAAGGTATGGTCATTTGGGCTCAGTGGTTGTAATCCTCATGAAATATGGTGTGAACAACACTTTCTTTCCTTTTCTTCATCATTCTCATTCGTGCTCGCAAGTCACCCCATTATTCATCTTCCATGGACTGTTGGACACCCCATTTCTTTTTTCATTTTCACAACTTTATTCCACAACTTCTTCCTATTTTTTCATTCTTTTCTTCTTTTTCTCTCTTTGTTTTTATATGGAGGGGTTCCATCTTTATCAAAACCATGGGTCAAAGGGGACTTCCTTGCACTTCTTGATTTACCTTCTCTTTTCACCACCCCCAACTTAGGATTTTGGCCTAAGTTGGCTATTCACACAAATCACAAATCATGAGGCTTAAGGGTGATGGATCAAGAAAGGTCACAATTTCATCAAGTTTCTTCCAAGAAAAGGGTAAGGCTCAAAAGGTGTTCAAGCGAAGTTCACACACTCACAAGGTGGGCCACAAAAAGAGGTATAATCTCAAAATGTTTCACACTCTTCAAAGTTTCCTAAGATCATATCAAGAGATTGCATCACTTAGTCAACCGGACTAACGGGGCAAATTCTAGGTGTCATCACACATGGTTCATAGTAAACTCATCACACAGAAGGCATTGACACCAATGTAAAACAAGACTCCACACTTTCGCTGGTGTCCAATGTTCATCACAAGAGACTCAATTTGATAATTGGCTAGTTACAACGAGATGCAAAAAGTTCACATATTGTCTAGGCAACTTCATTTGGCCTCATCGTAGCCGCACATTCATTTTTGTTTGATTATGAGCACTATTCAAGTCATCGATATTGATCAAGACTGATACTCAAATTTGCAAGAGAACAACCACATTCAAACACAAACAAGAGGGGGACAAAAATTTTAAAAAGGGTCCAAAAATCATTTATAATTAACATAAGGAGCCACAAGCTCAATCATCCACAAAAATAGTGCTAAACACAATATATACCACAAACCCAAATGTACGAACAAAGCAATAATCACAAAAGGTGGGCCTCACCCCACTACAAACAAAAGCTTGTCCTCAAATGCAAGAAATAAATAACTAAAAGTCAAAAAGTAAGACAGAGAGGGAGGTAAAGAAAGATCACGTCTACTCAGTCGCTCTGTCTGTCTGGGCATCAGTGCCCGAAGTCACCTCAGAAGTACCACCAGCACCACTAGGATTAACTAAAGGTGTATCTGCCAATGAAGTCTGCATAGCTCCATAGATCATGGCCTCTTCAGTCTCTGTAAGGCCCTCGTAAGTAGCCTCCTTAGCAACCTCAAGCATCTCCTCATCCGTCTCAACCTCGGACTCTGGGTCAGCTATCTCCTTAACTCTAATCTCATCTCCGGTGGTAGCCGGAGACATCTCTGGCACATCTGGAATCTCCACCGTCTTGAAAATCATGGACATGTCGATGGACTTCAGCTAATCCACACCTCTCCTCAACGCAGCAATAGCGGCCTTTAAAGTCGTCACCTCCTCAGTGGCCCCTTAGCCACGCTCACACACAGTTATCCTAGCTGCAAGGGCATCAATGGTAGTACTCAACGGTGTCACAGCATCAACAAGGGTTATCTGAATCATGCCCGAAATGGAGGCCTCAAGTCTGGTAGCACGACGATCGGCAGAATGTGCTAGCTGCCCCATCTGGAGTAATGCAGCCTGAGTGAGCGGGGTCTGAGAAACAGCAACAGCAGCAGCTCTGGGAGGTAATGTAGCAGTAGAGGAACTAGGGGGGTCAGAAGGAACAACATTGAATGTAACTGAAGGCCCAGGGTCCAGAGTAGGCAAAGGTGCCTCTGCAGGTAATCTATGAGGATCAACAACAGGGGATGTATCCACCGGGGCTGCCTTCTTCTTCTCTGCCTGATCCTTTAAATATTCTGCCTCGATCCTCCAAATATTAGTGGAAGATGTGAGAATCACTTCCACATCCTTCTTGGCATCTTTAGGAACCCGAGCCCGTCTGCATAGCTCGGTGATCAATACCGGGAAGGGGAGGGAAGTATGGCGTTGCTTGGCCCTCATGACCATCTCATGTGCCATAATCATCCCCAGATTTATCCTCGTCTCATCAATGATGCAACCCAGACAGGTTGCCTAGGCAAGGAGGAGAATTGACTCGTTCTGGGATGGCATGATAGTACTATTGATAAAACCAAACCAGAACCTCGCAGCTACATTCAGGTCTTTCTTTTCTATTGGAGCCCCTGCCTCTAACCACTTTGGAGTTCCATCAGATATCAACGGGGCTAACCACTTCTTCATGTTGTCCAACGTCTTTGTCCTGATCATATGCAGGAAGTCATCTTCAAGTCTCGTAGTGCATTCCAGGACAGCATTGTTGGCAGTAAAATCACACTGCACCCTTTTCCCCCTAACAGCTACATAGTCAAGCGGTTTAAACGTTATTGCATGATTCTTTATCTACAGTATCAAGGCCCTATAAGCAGCGTAGAACTCCCGGACCCAATTTGGAATATACGGGCCACGGGGCTTAGTAAAGATCTGGAATTTATGAGACTTCAGACAGCTTATAATCTCTGGGTACCTGTCGATGATCCCATCAGTGGATAGACACTTCTCCTCAATGAATGTCCTCAGCCCCTCAGTCTATAGTCTGTTCATAGACTTGGGAGAAGAACCCTGAACTGGTGGTACTAGGACCACGGCCTGTGTTGGAGCTGGAGGAGGAGTAGTGGTGGCCTGAGGAGTCCTGATCCTAGATGGATCATTCATCCTTTTGGATCGCAGCTCAGCCCTTTGTGCTACTAACAATTCATCATCATCGGGCTCTGAAACTGTAGCATGTTGCTCCTAGTACTCACTCTCACTCTCAGAAGTGGTGAGGTGAGTGGTGTAGATACCATCACTGACGGAGCTGGACTCCAGTGACGCAAGTGCCCTCCCTTTTCCTTTGCCTTTCCCACCAGTCGTGAGAAGTTTGGTGGTCTTAGCCTTGGATGCAACGGCATCCTCATTGATAGTTATCCCATTAGCCTTCTTCCAGGGTGGCATGTTTCTACCAGCAACTTTTGGTCTGGCCATGTCTGTAAAAACATCAGAAAAAGTGAGAAACACTTCAAGCAAAAGCATAAAAAAGTAGTTGCAGACACACTCGATGAACCGGTCGGTGGGTCACCGAAACTCTTTGGTGAGCTAGATCTGGCTCGCCGAAAGGATTAGCTCAAAAATCTCAGAAATTTTTGGCATGTCGGCGATGCGAAGGCCTTTCGTCAAATCACCGACAGCCTTTGGTAAGCAAGGACTAGCCCGCCAAAAGTTACAGTGCAATTAAGGGTCAGGGGCTCAGACAAAAGGCGATGAAAGAATACTTTCGGTGAGTCGCCAAGTGCATTCGATGACCTCAGGCTTCTCACCAAAATTTACAGAACCAAACTTCACATTTAGCATGAAATTAAAGGAAAGATGGAGAACTTCGGTGAACCGCTGAGTGGTTCGGCGAGCTCGACCCATCTCATCAAACGACCCAACGTGCCTATTTTCAACCCAATTTCCCAAATTTAACCCCGCATCCCCCGAAAACAAAATCAAAACATGAACTCATCAAATTAAACTAAGACCCATTACTCCCATGCCCGCGGGATACTCAGACTTCTCCCCGTTTGGCCAAGTTTGGCCATTTAACGACTTTTGCACTTAGGAATGACATCAACCGCTTCATCATTGGGAAATATACGTCATTTGGCACAAATGCGGGCTACTTAGACTTCACCCGACTAAACCCAACAATATGCAAGCACAACCCCACAATTTTTAACCAATTTAAAGCACAAAACTAGGGAATTTAACATTATAAACAATACGGGCAAAATATTTGAATTAACACAGGTACACACATATACAATTATGATCAAAGAGGCCTAGCACACAGCACTAAGACAAAATCAATTGCATAAGAGTAAAAATTGATAAAAATTAGGATTTGATGTTTGGAAAACCAACCTTAGATGCTGAATAATCAAGTTGAAATGCTAGGCAGCAAAGTAATCCACTCCGAACACAAATCCGAAAACTAAAATGCGGTAAAAATGCAAAAATATTGAATATTAAAGTGCGGGTGTGAGTTTGGGAAATTCAAAAGTGAGGGAAAGTGAAATAGTTGGAAGTTTAAACCTTTGGCCTTTAAAAACCGTCCAGTTCTCGCCCATTCGGTGACATTAGTTTTGCTCACCGACCAACTCGGCGACATACCGAGTGGGTACTTACCTCGCCAAGTTTTACAGGACCTCCAGTTAATGTGGGGGTCCAAACGGCGAACTAAGTCATGATCTCCGACCTGGTTGGCGATTCACCAAGTTGCTCCTGGGCTAGCCGAGTTTTACAGACTCCAATTTGAAAATGTGTTGAGTCCACGGCAGTCTAGGTCGGGCTCGCCGACCACGTAGGCGATGAGCCAACTAGACTTTTAGCTCGCCAATCTCTACCTTATTAAGACTTTCTACACTTTGACCTGAAAAATCAACACACAATTATTTCTAAAACAAAAATAAAGAGATAAACACTTGGGTTACCTCCCAAGAAGTGCCTTAGTTAATGTTGTGGCACGACGCAAGTCCCCACTTAAGTTCCATTAGTGGAGTTTGCCTCATTTTCATAAGGCAACCCCTCTTCTGGCTCTGGGAAGAGGTGAGACAGCACTTGGTACATTTGGGACCCTAGTAGCTGAATGAGCATGGAATGAGATGTTGTCATCTGGTTCAGTATCAAGATATTCTCTCTTAACTCCTCCAGCACTCTATCGTGCTTTTCAACTTTTTACAGAATGAGTAAGAGGACCGTTTCAATTTGCCCACCCTCTTGTTTCTTCATCTTTCGATGCCCGTGAGGGGGGATGTACTTGTCCTTTCTCTTGGACACTACCTCTAATTCCATGACTTTCTTGGCAAAGACATCCAACTGGATTAACAATGCAGCCAATTCTTGGTCTTTTTCTTTCTCATTGTTAGTCTTGGCTATGTTATCAAGGAGTTGGGATGCTTCAGCATAAAGTAGCTGGATGAGACCACCTAGAGAGATTTGGTCATCCACTATTCTATTTTTGGGGCCAAGACCCCAGTAGAAGCATTCTAGAAGCATCTTATCTGGAATTCAATGAGTTGGGCATTGCTGCAATAGGGTCTTAAACCTTTGTCACAACTCATAAATGGACTCACCCTCCAATTGCCTGAAACTTAGGATGTTATCCCTAAGATTCATTATTATTAAAAAAGGGTGGTCCATTAGGTCATTGCTGCTACTAGATGCTCCAATTTTCTGCTCAAAACAGCAACACACAAACCAAAACTAAAATTAAGATCAACTATAACTAACAAGGACAAAATTCAACCTAACTAAAGAATCTTAAACAACACCACTCCTCGGCAGCGGCGAAATTTTGATTTCACGTATCAGGACACTTCTTCCAATTCTAAGTGCCAATGATTGTTAGTCAGTAATATAACCCAACTAAGTGAGTTGGGGTCGAATCCCACGGGGAGTGGTACGCTCTTAAGATTCAAGAGCCAAGTATGAATATGTTCAAGTCAATCATAGGTAAAGATATGTACGAATAAAAGCATAGTTCAAGTTAAGGTGTGACACAAGGGTCAAATATGGGGGTTTTGGTTGTAATTATCAACTACAACAACAGCAAACAACACGAATAAACAAGTAAAGAGATGGGTTCTTGGGATGTGATTGGATTATAGGCTAAGGTAGACAAATGGGTAATTACAACTGATCGTAAATAGTTCTTAATCAATGAATAAGCTAGTCTTTAGTGGGGATAAACTTTCTCTCGAACAATTTACCCCGAATCAAATTGGTTTCTCTCGAACACCAATACGCAACAATTAAGAACAGCGTAATTCCATTCACTATCTCGAGCTAAATGTGTGGAAAAGGATTTAGGATTCACTCTCTCGAGTTGAATCCATGACAACCCAATACCCACAGACCATCAAATCAGTAACCTTGGTTTTCAAATCTCTCATGAGCAAGCCAAAAACACGAAGGTAGAGTTGCATTTGCAACTACAACCCTTTAAATTAAACCACAATTACTGATTGAAATCACTTTTACACAGCATTTAAACTATCAATTAACAATACCCAGCAGCTAAATCAACCCATAATCACATAATCACACCCCAAGAATTGGGGTTTTAGCTAGACATCATAAAAAGATAAAAATTGTTACCAAATTATGTTTACATCAACTGGGTAAGATTAATTTCATCTTTACAAAGGTCAAGGTTGAAGAATCTCAAAGACCAACTTCCAATTTCTCGAAAATGGAAAATTTCAATTCTTCAAAGCTAAGGAAATATTGTCTCCAAACTCTCAGTTCTCTTCTAAACCTCTATATAATGAAAACTGATACTGAACTAAGAATTTAAAAATATATTTATAGTCGCCAAAAATATGCTACGAAGGACCATTCGGCGCAATAAGTTAGGATCGTCGAGCCACTCAACGATCCACCCTTTGGTCAATTCCATCACCTTTTTGCTTTGGCCTTTAGCATCTTCAAGTTCTGTAACTTTGGGTGATCTAGCACTGCATCGCGGAACCATTCGGCGACTCACCGACTGCTCCTTTCTATCGCCGACTTAATTTTCTCCTTTAGGGCTTCGCACACTGTAACTTTAGCCGAGATGATGGCCATTCGGCGACTCGCCCAATGGGTTAGGCGATCATCAGGCATTCTTTTCTTCGTTCGTTCAGCTGCCTTGTTCCTTTTTGCTCATTAGTGTCCATGCTTTGTTCCTCAATCCAAATACCTGAAAATCAAGGATTTACATCAGTTATTGGCATAAAATATGTATTTGAGGATACTAAATCTATTAAAATAAAGCCCTAAATGAATCCAAATCGCGGACTCATCAAGGACTCACCAATCTTCAACTTTTCTTCTACTATAGATCCTAGCCACATAGGTGAGAATCGAGAACGTTGGGTCCTACATTTGGATAAGAAATGTAAGCAAGAGTATTTGTTAGTACAAAAATGTACAAAATAAGATAGCATGCATAAACATAACATAACATAAAATTTAGACAATATAAGTCATGAGGCATAATCAATGCACATAATAAATCATCTTAACATGTAAGGAGTACTTCTTGAAGTAACCTCGATTCATCCTTAGTCAAGACATGATTAACCGCCTCAAGTATTTCTCATCGTGGAAGGAAAACTCAAGCAACAATCCAAGCTCATCTCCTACCATAACATATCATAGCTTATCTTTTAAGGACATGGGGAATCACCTCTTGCTTTCTTATAAATGGTCATCGGTAATTGATTCTTGTCCTTTCACCTTAGGATCATGGGTAATCGCCTCTAGTCCAACTTGCATTATAGAAATGTGGGTAATCGCCTCTTGTCCAAACATCATGTGACATGGGTATTCTCCTCTTGTGGTTTACTTAAAGGTCATGGGTAATCGCCTCTAGCCTCATCATTTTCATAATTCCTTGGCTTAGATTCACTTTAGGTGAGAAATCCTTTCAACCTAGAATCATTCAATGTAAGAAAGCCTTTCACATTCATACATAAGAAATCATGTGGGAAAATCTCTTCCACAACAATCACCTCAGTAATCAACAATTGATAACATATGACTCCCTCTTAAAGCAATTCTTATCATAAATCATCACATATGCTTCAATCTCAAAGCAGTTAGTATTGTATCTTATTCATCCTATATGAGTACACATAAATCCATAAATTCTCCCTGGATAGAGTAAAACCCATTTTAAATCAATTTCATCTTATAAACATGGGTTAAGCATGGGTACATGGAATTTCATTATAAAAGCATAGAATACTCTAAATTCATGCATAATCAATCATAATACAATCAATTGAATCAACATTCATAAGAACCCATAACTTGGAAGAAAACCCTAACTCAAATTGGGGAATTTCTACTTTTAAATGTGGAGAACTTTGGGGCTCTATAGATGCAAGGATTCCATGGATGAAAAGTTATCATACCTTACTATAAAATCCCAAAAGCAATTGAAGAATGGAGTCTTGACCTTGAACCCTAACTTGAATCTTCTTCTTCAAACTTCTAGAGAGAGAAATATCCTTGGGAGAGAAAGACTCAAATTCTTTTGGTTAATTTGAAGAGAATGAAGTGAATGAATTAATTTGGGGTTAAAATCACTTATATATGGGTCCTACGCATAGGAAAAATGACATAGTATTGTTTTAAATAAATATGGAAAATACCCAAAAGCCCCTGAACTTACAACTGACGTAGTTACCACACGGCAAGCTCCACAAACCGTATAAAGGTCCAAGAGTCGTCTGGCTATCATGGCCCTTGGACCAGTGGCCTAGAAAACTTACCCCAAAATCCTATCCCCCTCATGACTCACTCCATGAGCCATCATGGCTCTCACAAGACGTCTAGTGGCTCATGTGAAGGGTCAACCTTAGAGAGGCAACTGCCTCCCCCTTCACGGACATCACTACGCATCGTGGTGCTCACCACGAGACATCCAGGTGCTCGTGAGATAGGAGCCCTCTTAGGCTCAACACTATGAGCCTTAACGAGCTAGACCACGCCTCATGGTGCCTTTCACGGCTGGTCGGAGGCTTCGTAAAGGGTGCCCAGGCTCAGTCTTTGGCTTGTGACCTCTCACTTGGTCCCTTGCTTAGCCTACTAGACTTTGAGGTGTTACATTATCTCCCTCTTGGGAATATTTGTCCTTGAATGGGATTCTAGACATCAAATGGAGACAAGAATTCTATACTATCAACCCATCATGAATGAAATCACATAAATGCACATATCCGAGGAGGAAACATCAACTCCAAGCTAAAGCATGTTCAAAACATCATCTCATGAAGTCTATATTCAACTCATACTTAATGCATAACAACATGAGGAAAATCAATCATGTAAACTCATTTTCTTTCAAAATCCAACCTTTTCATGAACATGCATAAAATGAGGGATCATGAAAATATCTAAGACACATGAAACCAAAACAAAGAGTAAACCATGAGGAACTCATTACCTCAAGCTAAAGTAGGGGTAGAAGGAAAAAGATGAAGATATCGTGATATCATATCGGCCACGGCCTCCTTAGTATCACCCTCAACTAACTAATTCATCCACAACACTTTCACGGAAGCAACTTCTTTATTTCTCAATTCTTGACTTGTCGGTCTAAAATCTCTACCGAAACTTCCTCATAAGAAACATTCTCATTGACTCCCAAATCTTCTAAGGGAACTATGGATGTCGGATCTCCAACACACTTTTTCAACATAGAAACATGGAAAACCATATGCACTGATGCCAATTCATTAGGCAATTCAAGTTCATAAGCAACCTTACCAATACTCCTTAAAATCTGATATGGGCCTACATAGCGGGGACTAAGCTTCCATTTCTTACCAAACCTCATTACACCCTTCATGGGTGAGATTTTAAAGTAAACCCAATCATGAACATCAAACTCAAGATCTTTTTCTCACATCAGCATATGCCTTTTGCCAACTTTGAGTTGTTTTCAACCTTTCCATAATAAATCAAACTTTCTCCATAGGATCATGCACCAACTCGGTACCTATGTGTGCAAATTCACCCACTTCAAACCAGCCTATAGGATACCTACACCTCCTACCATACAAAGCCTCAAATGGAGCCATACCAATACTCGAGTGATAACTGTTGTATGCAAACTCAATCAAAGGCAAGTGATCATCCCAATTTCCTCTAAAATCAATCACGCAAGCTCTCAACATATCTTCCAAAGTTTGGATAGTACACTCCGCTGGCCCATCGATTTGGGGATGAAAGGTCGTACTAAGCTTAACACGAGTACCAAGACCCTTTTGGAAAGATTTCCTAAACTAAGAAGCGAATTGAGTACCACGATTGGAGATAATGGATAAAGGCACTCCGTACAACCTTACTATTTCCCTCAAATACAACTTAGAATAATCTTTCGCCGAACAAGAAACCTTGATGGGAATGAAATGAGTTGATTTCGTCATTCGGTCTACTATAACCCAAATCAAATCATATTGTCACCGGGTACGAGGCAACCCTACTATAAAGTCCATATTCAAATCTTCCCACTTCCAAAAAGGAATGCTAATATCTTGGGAAAAACCTCCAATTTTCTGATGTTCAACTTTCACTTGTTGACAATTAGGACACTTAGCCACAAACTCTGCAATATCCTTCTTCATCCCATTCCACCAATAAACCTCCAGCAAACTGCGGTACATCTTAGTGGCTCCCGGGTAAATGGAATATCGTGAAATATGGCCTTCCGATAAAATTTGTTCCCTCAAGTCATCAACATTGGGAACATACAAACGACCTTGATAACGAAGCATACCATCTCCCTCTTGGGAGAAGCCTCAACAAACTTCCTACCCAACGCTTATTTCAATTCAACTAAGGTCAGATCAAGACTTTGCTTGGCTTTCACATCTGCCACAAAAGACGATTCTGAACCATTTTGAACCACAACACCACCCTTGGTAGATTCTATTAACCGAACACCCAATCGGGCCAATCTATGTACATCTAGCACCAATTATCTTTTACCATCCTCAATATGGGAAACACTACCCATTGATAATCGGCTAAGAGCATCCGCCACTACATTTGCCTTACCGGTCTGATAGAGAACACTCATATCCTAATCCTTCGATTTCTCAAGCCATCTTCTTTGGTGAAGATTTAGATCCTTTTGATTAAATACATATTGTAAACTCTTATAGTCGGTGAAAACATCTACATGAACACCATACAAGTAGTGCCTTGAAATCTATAAGGCAAAAACAACCACCGCTAATTCCAGATCATGGGTAGGATAATTCTTTTCATGAACCTTAAGTTTCCTTAAAGCATCGGAAATAACATTCCCATTTTGCATAAGCACACATCCTAGCCCAATTCTTGAGGTATCACAATAAACAATCAAATCATCAGTCCCTTCCGGTAAGGTCACACCGAAGTGGAAGTCAATCTATCTTTCAATTCCTGAAAACTCTTCTCACATACTTCGGACCATATGAACTTAACCTTTTTTTGAGTCAATGTTGTCAATGGAGAAGCAATCGAAGAAAACCCCTCAACAAACTTTCTGTAGTAACCAACCAAACCCAAGAAGCTTCTAATATCTAAAGGGGATAGAGGTCTCGGCCAACTCTTGACCGCATTCGTCTTCTTAGGATCTACCTCAATACCCTTACATGAAATAATATGACCAAGAAAAGCCACGTACCTTAGCCAAAACTCGCATTTGCTAAACTTTGCAAAGAGTTGTTGGTCCTTGAGAATTTGCAACACAATCCCCAAATGATTGATGTGACAATTCTCACTTCTCGAATAAATCAATATATCATCAATGAACACAATCATGAACACGTCAAACACCATATTCATCAAATTCATAAAGGCAGGCGGAGCATTAGTCAAACCAACTGACATCACCAAAAACTCAAAATGACCATACCGGGTTCTAAAAGCCGTCTTTGGAATATTATCTTCCTTCACTCTCAATTAGTGATAACCTGACCGGAGCTCAATCTTGGAAAAGTAACTCACCCCTTAAAGTTGGTCAAACAAGTCATTTATCCTTGGAATGGGATACTTATTCTTAATGGTCACTTTGTTCAATTGCCGGTAGTAGATACACATACGAAGTGAACCATCCTTCTTTTTAACAAACAAAATTGGAGAACCCCATGGAGAGATACTCGGTCGGATGAAACCCTTATAAAATAAATATTTCAATTGCTCTTTTAATTCCTTAAGTTCTATCGGAGCCATTCGGTAAGGAGGAATGGAAATAGGTTGCGTATCTCGGAGAAGGTCAATATCAAATTCTATTTCCCTTTCTGGAGGAATACCGGGTAGATCATCGCGGAACACTTCCGGAAACTCATTAACAACGGGGACCAACACAAGAGTAGGGAATTCAGAATCTACATCCCTCACCCTAACTAGATGGTACATGCAACTCTTAGAGATCATCTTTCTAGCCTTAAGATATGAAACAAAATGACCCTTAGGCATAGAATTTCCCCCTTTCCATTCTAGGATAGGCTCATTTGGAAACTAAAACTTGACTACACGGTTTCTACAATCAATAGAAGCGTAACATGAGTGCAGCCAATACATACAAAGAATAACATCAAAATCTAGCATATCAAGCTCTACCAAATCAACAAGAGTAACTCTATGGGACAAGGAGATGAGACACGTTCTATAGATCCTCTTTTCCATAGTAGAATCACCAACAGGAGTAGAGATAGAAAGGGATATAAGAACACATCACGAAGAACATCAAACCATATAGCCATATATGGAATCACAGAAGACAAGGTAGCACCGGGATCATGTAAATCATAAAAATCAAGTTGAAATACTTTCAACATACTGGTAACCACATCAGGAGAACCCTCTTATTCACCACGAGTCTGAAGTGCATAGAATATACTTTGCTTGGGAGCATTTAAACCCGAACCACTTGGATCGGATGAAGGATAGGGTTGATCCCTACGATGATTATCTCATTCATTCTTAGCAACTGAAGGACAATCTCTTATCTTGTGGTCCATCTTACCACAACCAAAACAAGCATTGGAACCCGCTAGACATTTGCCCTCATGCTTCCTTCCATACTTAGTACAAGTAGGCAATAGATACCCACTACCATTTCCTCCTTGAGGCTTAGGGTTAGACACCCTCTTTTGTTGAACCTAAAAGGAGAATTGGAGGAACCTTGATCGGAAAAACTTTGTTGAAAGCTACGACGACCGTGTCCATCAAACCTTGCATGAGAGAAATTACCATCACTAGTTTTAGCCCTCTTCATCTCCCTAGACTTTCCCTTAAGTTTCTCCTCTTTAATATGTTGATCATGAACCATGAGACGAGAAATATCCATGTCAATAACAAGCATGACGGTATGACATTCTTTAACCACCATTTTGGACACCCCCTAAATGAACTTTCTCATCATTGCCCTAGAGTCGGCAATCATGGAGGGAGCATATCTTGACAATTGAGTGAATATCAAAGCATATTCTTTCAAACTCATGTTCCCTTGTCGGAGGTTGATAAACTCAAGCACCTTTGCCCCCCTCATCTCCAGAGGAAAGAACTTATCAAGGAAAGCAGACTTGAACTTTTCCCAATCTACAGGACCCGCATCTTTTGATCTTTCATCCTTCCATTGGTTGAACCAAATTTGAGCAATGCCCTTAAGTTAATAAGCGGATAATTCTGCCTTTTCCATCAGCGTCACTCCCATAATAGCCAACACTTTGTAAACCTCATCAATGAATTATTGGGGATCTTCCTCAATCTTAGAACCATGAAACTCCGGAGGATTCATTCTAGTGAAGTCCCTTACTCTAGATGTCATCGTACCCACATTTGGGTTAATGGGAACCACAACCTCCCTATTGGTTTGAGCCATCACGGCTTTGTCCAACACTTGAAAAGTAGCCCTAAACTCCATATTAGTCACTTGTTCAACCAAAGGGTCGACCGGAGCTTGAGGAGCTTAAGGAGGGGCATATTGCTCCACATTCTCCCTCACATTCCTTCTAGCATAAGCTCTTCGAGTAGACAAATCATGTAGAGCATCGAATAAGGATTAGGAAAGAGACCTTATAAAGTTAAACTCTATCGCACAACTTTAGAGTAATGAAGTGGAGTTTCCTTAACATCTTATAGCCTCTCATTTATAAATGTGGCGTGTTTCACACTTAAGAATAGGACTCTACTCGATGTATTTTGAGACATCCTAGAACCTTTCTAAATACTGTGCTCTGATTACAAAGTTTGACACGACCCAGAGGTACCCCCTAGATGTAACATGGCGTACAAGACCCCGAGAGACCTTATACAAGCCACTTAGCTTTTATATTCAAGATAATAGAAATTGAAAAGATTTAAAACATTATTTCAACATAACCAAATTTTTCAGAACAAAGCAGAAATCTAAACTCAAGTCTCAAAAACCATCTAATACAATAGAATCTCGGGACGCGACATGTACATTAATATTTAAAAGATTAAAATGAAAAGAACATAAGGAACATAGTGGCAAAATCTTTGGGTGAATGAGGACTCACCAATCTTCAACTTTTCTTCTACTATGGATCCTAGCCACGGAGGTGAGAATCGGGAACGCCGAACCCAACATTTGTATAATAAATGTAGGAAAGAGTATGTGTTAGTACAAAAATCTTTTAAATATGATAGCTTGTATAAACATAACATAACATAAAAGTTAGACAATATAAGTCATGAGACATAATTAATGCACATAATAAATCATTTTAACATGTAAGGAGTACTTTTTGAAGTAACCTTGATTCATCCTTAGTCAAGACATGGGTAACCGCCTCTAGTATTACTCATTATGGAAGGCAAACTCAAGCAAAAATCCAAGCTCATCACCTATCATAACATATCATAGCTTATCTTTTAAGGACATGGGGAATCGCCTCTTGCTTTCTTATAAAGGGTCATAGGTAATCACCTCTTGTCCTTTCACCTTAGGATCATGGGTAATCGCCTCTAGTCTAACTTGCATTACAGGAACATGGGTAATCGCCTCTTGTCTGTACATCATATGACATGGGTATTCACCTCTTGTCTTTCTATCATATGACATGGATAATCACCTCTTGTCTTTTACTTCGAGGCCATGGGTAATCGTCTCTAGCCTCATCATTTTCATAATTTCTTGGCTTAGATTCACTTTAGGTGAGAAATCATTTCAAACTAGAATCATTCAATGTGAGAAAGCCTTCCACATTCATACATAAGAAATCATATGAGAAAATCCCTTCCACAACAATCACCTCAATAATCAACAACTGATAACATATGTTTCCCTATCAAACCAAATCTTATCATAAATCATCACATATGCTTCAATCTCGAAGCAATTAGTATTGTGTCTTATTCATCCTATAAGAGTACACATAAATCCATAAATTCTCCTTGCATAGAGTAAAACCCATTTTAAATCAGTTTCATCTTAGAAATATGGGTTAAGCATGGGTACATGAAATTTTATCATAAAGCATAGAATCCTCTCAATTCATGCATAATAAATCATAATTTAATCAATTGAATCAACATTTATAAGAACCTTAACTTGGAAGAAAACCCTAACTCAAATTGGGGAATTTCTACTTTTAAATGTGGAGAACTTGGGGGCTCCATGGATTCAAGGATTCCATGGATAAAAAGCTATCATACTTTGCTATCAAAGCCCAAAAGCGATTAGAGAAGGAAGGATTGACCTTGAACCTTAGCTTGAATCTTCTTCTTCAAACTTCTAGAGAGACAAATATCCTTGGGAGAGAAAGACTCAACTTCTTTTGGTGAATTTGAAGAGAATGAAGTAAATGAACTAATTTGGGGTTAAAATCACTTATATATGAGTCCTAGGCATAGGCAAAATGACATAGTATTGTTTTAAAGAAATCTGGAAAAGACCCAAAAATCCCTAAACTTACAGTTGACGTAGTCCCCACACGACAAGCTATATGAGCCGTCTAAGGGTCCACGAGCTATTTAAGAGTCCACAAACCATCTGGGTTGTCGTGGCATGGAAAACTTACCCCAAAATCATATCCCCCTCATGACCCACTCCACGAGCCATCTAGTGGCTCGTGTGGATGGTCACCCTCAGAGGGGCTAACGAGTCGTGTAGGTGCTCATGAGAGGAGATCCCTCTTTGGTTCAACAGTTTGAGCCTTCACGAGCTACACCACGCCTCGTGGTGCCCTTCACGGCTCATCTGGACCTTCGTGAAGGGGGCCCAGGCTCAGTATGTGGCTTGTGACCTCTCACTTGGTCACTTGCTTAGCCTACTAGATTTTGAGGTGTTACAAGTCTACACCCTTGGTGTGGCCGACACTCGAGAACCATCGCTGGTGCCCAAGAAAATCCTTGCTCTGGCTCAATACTCGACGAAAGACTTAATCAACAATATAGGAAAGTCAAATGTGAAACTCAACTCATAATGACTCATTAATAAAAAAAAATAGCTTAACTCAAACGATCAGAAATACTCAAATGAACATAAGTGTTCAACTCAAAGTTTTTAAAACATCAACAAGGGAAACGGGAAAAAGACTGATTAAATACTACTGTCTATAAAGCCTCTAAATATTGTGAGGTAAGTCGGGACAAGACCCACGACCTCCTAACAAAAAAAACCCATAATGTGAAGCCCTCCAGAAAGCAAAGAGGCTCACCAAAGCTAGCTGGAAATGCAATGGTATCAATGGAACACATGTTGATGACTATTAACACATGTATCTGTATCATGAAAAGATACAGGTGGAATGACATCAGTACATTGAATGTACGAACATGTAAGTGGAATACTGAAAAATAACCATATATTTGAACTGATAAAAAGGGAAGACATACTCAACTCAACTCAACTCAACTCAATAGGAAAGCAATGATAATAAGATGCAATAGATATAAAGCTTTAAAATAGTAAACAATAACTCAAAATGTATAAAAATACAATAGTGGACTATTTACTCTTATTTGGGAGATTCTCTAACCGACAACCATCAGTATGAGCTACGTGATAATACATCATCTCACCCACGCTTCCAGAAATGTGTTATACCTTGCCGGGGTATAGAACTCCTCAACTAAGTAGGTCCACTAAGTTATGCTTAAAAGCAATGAGGAATCATCTAAAAAGTATGATCCTTTACCCATGTTGGCTATATGGTTTATGAGGAATGTGAGTTATCTGAACTCATCCCCATATCGGTGCTCAATACTACTCTCAATAATATATATAACTCATGCTCAAATGTATAAAATAATAACTCATCCTCAACTTGAGATTTTTACTCAAAAGATTCTCATAAATGAGATAATGCTCAAGAACTCCTCATAAACTCATTAAAAAATCAAGGTTTCCTCTCGTTTTAAATATAAAAGTGTTTACACTTGGGAATACTTAGTTCCCTTATACTCATTTTGAAACGTGAAAGACAACTCTCATCATTCTCATACTCATACTCATTTACTCAAGTCCTAATTCAAGTTCTAGAAGATTGTAAAAGACTTCTCAAAATGACTCAAAAAGGTTTCTCAAACTTTACTCTTAATCTTTACTTTAATTTGAAATAAAGATTTAAGAGTTATGATTAGGATATATATAGGATCTCTCAGTGATTACTGAAGGTTTAGATAGTATTAAGAAGAGAACGAAAGCTCGACTCAAAGGAAGAAGTACGGAAACAAGAACGGAAAGGAAAGTTGTCTGACTCCCCTGGCACATCGGTGGCGCACTGCGTCTAGCCTCACTTTACTGGGGATCAAATGGGGCACAATGCAGGCGCAGGGAGCCAGATCTCCTGGCGCCTTGGGGTCGCGATGCCCCACCCCAAACCCAAAACTTTTGACGAACTTTCTTTCTCAAATTCAAGGCCTAACTCATTTAGAATCGAATGATTTCCTTCAAATTCTCTTAGATTCATAAACCAAACACCATTTCAATGAAAACCTACACAAAAATCTATCAATAACCATACTCATTTACAAGACCCTCACCTCAAGAACTCAACAAACTCCATTGTTAAAAAATGAAGCAAAAACCTCAAGAATTCAAATCAACCAACTTAAATGACGAATCCAAGGATGAATTTACATGATTGGCCTGAGGGCGAACAAATCCAATACAGTGAAAGCTTACATACCTTGAAGAACACTTGTTCTTGGAGAAATCCCCAAGTTCTTGAAAGAACGCTTGAAACCCTCCTCTTTTCTTCTCTTAAATTTTCTCTAAAATTCCTAAATGATTTTGGAATGTCTAAATGACTTAGTCTGATTAGTACCCTTAACTTTGGTGGGTAAAACGTGGGTAGGTCTTTTGGGGTAAGGAAAAGACCAAAATACCTTTCATTAAAACAGATGAAATGCCTTAACTAGAGAGGCTACACTCAAATGGGCATACTTCCTTCATCTAAACTCATAATTTATCAAACTCAATGGCTTTAGAAAGTGGACTCAAAGACCATCGATTTGATACATCATGGGCCACCTAACTCATTATGTGATAAAAGTTATGGTCGTTTGAAGTTGACCCAAAAATCACAATTAAAGAGTAACTTGAACTAATCTCATTTTAGCTCTTTCGAAGTCCAAGGTGTTACATATTTACCTCGTATTCCAAGTTTAAAGAGGTTGTATTCATCGATAAGGTATGCCCTACATATGAAATGGCATCGTGAATATAGAAGGTCATCGGTGTTTTGTCTGATCCAACTGATGGAGAAGCATTGAAGTATTTTGATAACATATATCGTGATTTTGCAAGTGAACCAAGAAATGTTAGATTGGGGTTGTGTGCAGATGGCTTCACAACATTCTTTAATACTTCCTCGCCTTATTCCAATTGACTTGTATTTTTTACTCTGTATAATCTTCCTCCTGAAATGTGCATGACAAGTCCCTACATTTTAGATCCTTGTAATCCAAAAAGTTTGATTGGTGTCTATCTACAATTATTGATAGATGAGCTCAAACAATTGTGGTTCGAAGGCGTAGTGACTTATGATACATCAATTAAGAAGAATTTTTTTATGCGTGCTGCTTTAATGTGGACTATTAATTATTTTCTTGCATTGGGATGTTGTCTAGTTGGATGACAGCCAGAAAGCTAGCTTATTCGCACTGCAGGGAAAATAGTAAGGCATTACTTTAAAACATGGCTAAAAAAATACATAGTTTGATTGTCATCGTATGTTCTTGTCAATGGACCATGATTTTAGAAAGATGAAAAATGCATTCACAAAAAATAAGATTGAAAATTACCCCATCTCTATTGCTCATAGGGCACCAAATTTGGGAAAGAGTTTCTCTATTGCCTAAAGTTACAGAAGCTTGACATTCCAGACCTCCTGGATAAGGTGTTGAACATAATTGGATCAAATAGAGCATATTTTAGGAGTTTCCATATTGGAAGGATAATCTTCTATGACATAAATGTGATGCACATTGCAAAAATTTATTTTGACAATTTGTTTAACACAATGATGGATGTTCAGGGTAAGATAAAAGACAATCCAAAAGCTAGAATGGACATAAAGTAATATTATAGGAGAAGAGAGTTGTGGCTGCAGAAATTATAAAATGGTAAAATAGTTAAGCTCAAAGCTAGTTTTTCATTCACATAATTGGATAATAAACATGAAAATTTTAAGTGGGTTAAAAAATTGAGGATGTCAAAGGGCTATTCTTCGAATTTAGGAAAGCGGAAAGATATGAATGAAGAAAAAATGATAAGTATGAAAAGTCATGATTGTAATGTATTCATGGAAACTATAATTCCTATAGCCTTTAGCCATCTACCTGAAAGGATATAGAAACCAATCACAAAGATAAGTTTTTTTTTTTTTTAAGATTTGTGTTCAGGAAAGTTGTTGGACACTAGTTTAGATAGGATGGAGAAAAATATTCATGTTATTACTACTAAGTTGGAAAAGATCTTTCCATATGTTTTCTTTGATATGATGAAGCATCTTCCAGCTCACCTTGTACAAGAGGCCCGCCTTGAAGGTCCAATTCAAACAAGATAGATGTATCCATTTGAGAGATAATTTTTTGTTTTATATTCACTAAGTTATTTTTTCTTATAAGTAGCTAACATATATAGATATATACATACATAAATTTGGCAGTTCCAAACAAATAATTAAGTAAAGAGAAAAAATCAAAGGATCAATTGTTCAAGGTCATATTGCGAAAGAAACTGATGATTTTTATTCTTATTACTTTAGGAATGAAGTGCCATGTAGGAGAAACAAGCCTAATTGCAACAATGAATGTATTATTGATCCTTTGTTTCCACTAATATCAATTTTCAATCAAAATGATCGAGAATCTAAAAAGCGTGGAAAGCGACGTTTCACTAGTATGGAAATACAATCAGTTGTGAAACACATTTTGTTTAACTGTCCAGTGATTCAGCCATATCTCAAGTAAATGTTAAAGTATGTTATCAAATTACATACTAATAAGTGTTTATTAACTAATGAAACATCTGAATATACAATTATCAGCTTGTTCGCAAATACATGGGGTAGTGAAGTCATATATACGAGATGTTCAAATGGCTAAAAGAATATATAAGTGTGCAAGCTTATATTGAATCAATAAATATTTAATAATATATTTATTTTATACTAAATTGTATTTTTTGCAATTAGTGAGAAAAGTTGTACTTGGACCTGAATCTCAAATTCAGACGATGAATAAGTATTGTTTCAATAGTTTTAAGTTTCAAACTGAAGAAATTCTAGGTATATGAAAATAAATAATAGTGGTATCTGCATACGAGGTATTTTGATGGTATCTGCTATGATGATTAGAGATTCTAGTAGTGAGTCAGATGCTAGGGTTGGAACTCCTCCATTGACTCAGTATTATGTGCATCCAGGAGTATCACCTCCACCTCCACCTGTTGCTAAACCAGATGTGACGCCTGCTCTAGCGCCTGGACAGAGGGACATGCTTGGTAGAGTCATGATTGAGTTTGATAGATCATCATAAATTTGTTTTGTTATCTATTAGTTTTTATTTTATTTATTTATTATACATTAATATAATATTCATGAACTAAAATGTTTATTATGTGTCTTGCAGGTGAAATCCTTTGAAGGATGCTGCCAGAGCTCTAAAAGAGTGTGTTATGAGGTTTTTAATGTAGGCATATCACTCATGGGGCGAGATCCCAAATAGTATATGCCAAACGATGTTTAATGAATTTAAGGTATATTTATGTTTAGTTATATATTTTTCAAGTTAAGTTTAATATTTTTGTTATACTTTACTTTATTAATTATCTAACGATATTCATTTTTTTCAGACAGTGTACTTGGGAACCGAGGTACAATATGATCAGTGCAACCACAACTGAGAAGAGGGCATCCACAAGATTGTCTAGCTGGCTAAAGAAAGTCTGGGATAGTGATCAACGTTCCACATTAATGTTGTCTCATGACTTTGAGGAATTGCACCATTAATGGAACACGGATAAATTCAAGGCAATGTCTAAACAAGCCAAAAATGCTAGAGGCAGTTTTAAGGGTGGTTGTTGCACACCGGGAGTGCAAAGAGTGTTGGAACGATTACAAGAGAGATGGTAAGTTATAGTTCTAATTTTTTAAATAAATAAGTAGTTGATTAAATATTATTTGATTAATATCGGCATAAATTTTATTTTTATTTTTATTTATGAAAAAAAAAAGAATTGGGGAGCACTCCCCTTGAATCATAGATTTTCAAGAGGACTCATTTGAAGAATTAATTAAACGAGTCGGATTCAGATGTACGAGTGGAGGAAAGTGCCGAATGAACTTTTGTAAGTTATGTAAGATAAATAGTGTGTGTATGTGTGTGTGTGTGTGTGTATATATATATATATATATATATATATATATATATATAAAGAA